>JAGXCT010033939.1:0-30682 GCA_022495035.1 Philopotamus ludificatus
AAGCTAAGATGCTTTGATGGGAGCTAAGAAAAGTTATCCATCAATTTTAACACTGAGGAATATAAAATTAGCCCCACCCAAAATTTGCCCCACGAAAACTTATCAGGCGAAGAATTATCTGGCGAATAAGAGGTAATAATCCATCTAATTCCAACAAAAGAAGATGCTGCGAGGCATATTGAAGGCCTAAAATGAAAAGTTGAAAATGAAGGATTAAATTTTTCATCCCTTTCGGTCCTTTCAAAAACGTAAAAACGGGTTTTCTCTGTAGTTTTCCTTGGGTTTTTTATGGGCAATTATTAGTATAATTGATTATGTTGTATGCTTTATATTATTTAAAAAAATTTAAGGGAGTCGATGAAGAAAATCGTTAATTTAGTAAAATATTAAACTGATATTTTTACCTTTAAACGTTTCTTTGTTATACATATATTAATATGTTTGTGTTAAAAACTGGTCGCATAGGACTGTACGTGCAAATATTAGCACGCCAGAGCAAATGTTAAACTTTAGAAAAGCAGTTAATATTTCCGACGATTCAACCGTGGCGTTTTCAGTACAAACACAATGCCATCCGGAAAATTGCGCGGAGCCGAGTTAAAATCGGCGTTATGGCGCATTTTCCCGTGATATTTAAATTGCAAAGTTTTCCAATGGCAATAAAGGTCCCCGAAGCGCTACATCACTGATATCAATCCGCGGATAATTTGGCCGCAGCATCCTTCTTGGCCGAGAGTCGCGTCCCATTATCCGGAAGTAATCTGGCGCTAAGATTCATTCGTATAATTTCATTAGTTTTTCACGAGCGCGGAACGAGTGCGCCGTTAAAAGCTTTATTATCCTTTCGGGCCCTTTGTGCGGATTTCAATGGTCTTCAGCGAATTTGCATTCGAATGCTCGACAAAAATTATACGAAACACTTTGGGCGCCGGCGCCATTACAATAGTGCCGACGTGTGTATTATATTTATGGCTGCTCCGGCTGCTAAATTAATAGACTGGGCGTAGGAGCAAGCCCACGACTTTCGGCGGAGGTTCATAAGTTAACAACGGATGAGTGATAGCGAGTAATACCTGGAGAGCTGTCCAATAATACGTACTTACGGCGTATAGAGAAATAAAATAAGCCACCTTATCACATCATGTTACAGTCAGCCCTCCTATAATGAAGAAATTGCCACAACGCTAAAGAAAATCCACCTTACAGAAACCATAAACACTCATACAAAATTTGCAAAAAGTGCTTTTTAACAAAATCAATACAACGATAATTTTTCATTGCATTATAAAATATGTGGTTTGACCTTAACAATACGCTGTAGAATGTCATATGAGGGACTGTTGAACTCGTTATAGAAAACCACGGTATCTCAGGGAGCGTTATAGGAGGGCTTACTGCACACCATAGCGTTTCAGTAGCAAAATTAGATTAAAGTTTCACAAGGTTTAATGAAAATCATATGCATTTTTTCATCTTCAATAAAAATATACAGAAGGTGCATGGTTCATGTCCGGCGAATATAGAGGCTGAGGCATTATAAAGGTATCATTTATTACAACACATTTCATCTACATTTTCATATTTTTTATAGATAAATAACACTTAGCACAAATACGTTAAACTTTTCGACAGTCTGCAATTAAAAAAAATATCACATATGGCTATTAATGTCAAGATACGTCATTAGCCAGTATTGTTATATCAATAATTGTAGGGATACACATCAAATGTAAATCTTCATAACATCTCTTTGAATCACAGAATTGGTGTACGAAAAATATACCTCATGTGAAGTATTTCTGTAGTTTCTCTTCTACTTTCTGTAAATATTTTTCATTCGCATATTTTAAATGACATTGTACAATGTTAATATCACGTGATATTTTTTATTGTCAACTAAAATTCAATGTCAATTGTCAATTAAAAAATTACGTTCTAGGAGGGAGCGGTATAGAAGGGATATATGGTAAAACCTTGATTATTCGTGCCCTGATTGTATTCTGTTAATTTAAAAAAAAAAACAAAACGATGAGAGGTAGTTAATATTTAACAGAAACTTTCAGCTTGTTCTTAAAAACTTAAATGGATTGAAAGTGTTTCAGAAAAAAATTTCATAGAACAAAGAATTTTCTTATTCTGCCATTTCTTATTTGTTCCTTTTTCGAATCCAAATATTCTTTTTCATCTCACATCATTGCATATATTTTTTAAACTAATTAGAATTTTTTATTAGTTGAATAAACATTTTTTTTTAAATAATTATCGTCCTTAATTTAAAACGATATAATATTTAATTTAAAGTTGTCCAGGGGTGTGGCACCCGTACGGGTTCGTTCCGCGGCACTAAACCGATTAACCCCCGGGCCCTCGGTTCCCTGGCATAGATTCCGGAGTGCAGGGCCGCACTCGTTAAAGAGATGCACTTTTATTAAGCGCATTAAAAGTGTCCGAGAGCGGGCCCGTGGATAATCTCCGCTGAAACACAAAATATACACACATATAGTGTATATTTCAGGTCTTTAATGAGTCTTTTAAACTTGTACAGCACTAGTTAACAACGGCCATAAAACTTTTTAAGAGGCCGTCAGAACAGAAAGTAAGTCAGAGCTCATTAAAACCGTCGGCAGAGCTCCCCGGTTAGTTTTTCTTTAGTTTTTCCGCTCTGTGATCTGCTTTTAAAATTTTTCTTCTGGCCCGGCTTATCGGGCGGAAAATGAAGCTTGTTAAATATGATTAAACTGCTTCCTTGCCGGCTCTCCCTCTCTCATATCTTGTGTGATTTACGTTTTTTTGAGGAATGAAACAGTTTTTTTTAAACGATGATGGGGGGGAGCATCTGACTAATTGAATGAAATGTTTCTTGCCGGCTTTGCATTTTTTTTATTAAATTAAACACCTGTCTAGAAGAAAAACTGTGGAATTAAATCCGCATTCCAAACAATTTTTGTATTAAAAATTTTCTGCGCTAATTTTTAATACCTTATCATTTGTTTTCGTTGTCCTCTAAAATATTTGTTTACACAAAAGTATGATAACTTTTTATATGTAGCAGAAGCTTATAAAATTAATATTTTAAAAATTATTAATTCGTCCTTCTTTTTTTTAATTATTTTTAATCAAAGCAAGTACTTGATTTAGCTAAATTAATAATAATAAAACTACCTATGATTCACCGAACAGATCCGATCTTATATTCATTTCTATTTCCAAATACGGAGGGTATCCAGAACTTATTTTCGGGGAATATATTATTTTTTCCTTCTGTGTTAGCCGAACTTAATTTAAGAGACCGGTTAATTAACTTATTCGCTTAGAATAACTTAGAGAAGTTTGTCGTCATTACCAAGAAGAGATAGGAGATCTTCCGGTTGTTCAGCTATCAGTTGTACCTATATGTATCAGATTTCGTCTCAAAGACCACCCTATTATCTATACCGGGGTTTCTCAACGGGGTCTAGGTGAACCCCCTGGCCATCTATGGAAGTTTGAAAATGATCTATAGTGTTACAGGGGTCGAATATTATTTTTTTATTTTATTAAATTCCTATAACTAATATTACTGTTGCATCTTCTGGTGGTGTTACACCATCAATGGTGGGAAAATATTAGAGTTTCTTAGCATTTTGCTAGGGTTAAATACTTGTCACTCGTGACTCGTTATAAGCAGATAACGCCTTAGAGAAGAGAACAAACGAATACCGAGACAAACCCCCTCCTACTTGCCTGGAAACATTCAAGAGGGTAAAATCCGATACCAACATGGTAGAAGATGAACGTCCAATGCCAGCAATGGCCAAGAGAGGGAAACTCTTTACAAAAAACCGCACACCAAGATGGCTCGGGTCCCCGCGGTATGGACACGAAAGGGAGACGGCTTGGGTCCCCGCGGTATGGACACGAAAGGGGAGCCCTCACGTCACGCGAGAGTTTGGTAAGGCCCATCCCTCAGCGAGTGAGAGCCTTGTGGCTGGCAAATGATGATGATGATGATGAAATAACTTTGAAGAGTAGAATCCATCAGCGAAAGACTTGAATGCAGGACTAGAGAAATACAGGACAGTTGATCTTCTTAGAGAGATTCATCAAATATATAAACTTGTTGCAATCCTTTTAGCTGGATTTTTAGGTTTAATCTCATTGTAGGAGAAAATATTTAAATCAGTAAGCCATTTCCGAGGGATATTTTTCAACTTAGGAAATAATTGTGCCAACCTGATCAACATTTACGCTTTTTAAGATGTTCCTTGTCAACCCACTAACCAAACTTATAGTACAGTAAACTCTTCTATAACGCTCCCTGCTTTACCGCGATTTTTTATAAAAAGTTGGACATTTCCTCCTATACCGCCCACTCCTAAACCGTAAATTTTATGAATGTGAAATAAAAAATAGGATTAATGCCATTTGGTTAACAATGAAAAATAATACGTGACATTGAGATTGAACAATGTCATATAAAAAATTAAAAGCCCTCTTCCTAAACTTTGTACAAATGCCTTTGGTTTCTATAACGCGATTTTTCTATGACCAGATTTCTTCGTTATAGAAGGGCTGACAGTACTATAATCGAAATTTCCGAACCCTTCAGATATCCAACATACTCTTTGCAAAAAATTATAAAGTAAGTAAGTCTAATACTAGTAAGTAGTCCTATTCTTTGCATCTACTCAACGAATTTTTACTTTATTTTGTATTATATGCATTTATTTTCACTTAGGATTAGAATATTAGTTATTATTCACATTAAATCAAATTTTAATTACTGGTATTAACTAAGGCTTATATTTATAATTATCAGGTAAACATAATAGTTTTGATAATTACAATAAAGTAATAAATGTTCGTAATATACTTTAATCCTAATTATCACCCAATTTCGGAAACAGGGGCAACAATACCCATTCGCTCGAGGAATCGTTCAAAATTTCATACACTCGAACCCGAAACGACAAAAAGCAGCCCCGCCCAACAATTGGCCCTCGCTCAACGGTCCCTTTTTCAATCATAAAACACAGATTTCGCTCATTTTCAAGCTCCTTTATGTTTAATTGAGCAAAACGTTCAATTTGCCAGTCGACACAAGGAGATCTTTGACGGGAGGGCTGCATCGGGGGTGAGTTTCACCCCCACCTTCGTGGATGTCGACCCCCCGGCTCCGGTCGAACGGTCAAGTTTGACTAGAACAAATGGCAAAAAGCCCTATTTTAAATTTGAATGTCCCTTTTAACCCGGCGGAATAAACAGGAACACAAAAAGGACCTTCATTTACATTTCAATGGGCCGCAGAGAAGCACCTGATCAAAATAAGAACAAGATTAATATTCATATCTTTCTGAAATGTTTATACATTTCGAACGTTTTCATTATCTAGCGACCCTCGAATTTATGTATAAGATTAAAAAAAATATCAAATATACACGGATGCATTGCAAAAGGATCGTTAACTTAAATAAAGTGTGGGATCGTTATTTTACAATTAAAAATCATAGATTTTTTTCACGCGTGAAATCCATGTTTCATGCAACATTTTCCTAGAAATAATCCGCAATAAAAGAATATTATATTGGATGTCGTGAAGCCCGCGCACAAAGTATGATTGCATTTAAAGTCGCGTGTAACATTATTCAGGACATCGCATAACGACGCATTATAATACCTTTATGGCCGTATTATCTTAGGCCATATTTCTTTTTATTATGTTTCGTATATGAGCCCTATTTCAGGCCCGTCGTAAAAGTGTTAAAACCCCCAGAAATGCGAATATCGGTGTACGGGGCTTACTTGCGCCAAAACCGCCCGACTCCCTCCGAATCCACCCCTTCCTAGATTCTAATCGGGGTATGTTTTATTTCGCCCTAGTAAAGGTGATGCTTAATGGTAGATGGAAATCTCACAGGAATAACAATGGCGTGGAATATGGTCGTCGTATATCAATATGAAAAAAATATTATCTCTACGCATACATAGATCATAAGCAATTTATTATTTAAAAATATTCTCTTTATTCTATTTTTAATACAAAATTGACATAAATATTTTTATTAAAAATATCAACGATCCAGTAGTACGGTAAACCCTTCTATAGCGCTCCTTGCTATAACGCAACTCCCTCCTAGAACATAAATTCCCAAGGTCAAATTACTTATTTTGTAAATATGTAAAAAGGATCAATGCCATTTGGGTGACAATAAAAAATATCACTGACATTGAACAAGGTCATTTAAAATATCCGAATAGATAAATTATCGATATATTGATTTCGTTCAATTGTATTATTACAAAATAAAATTAAAAAGCATTTTCTCAAATATTGTATGGCTGGCTTCTATAGCGTGGTCTTGATTTCTTCTTTATAAAAAGGCTGACTGTATATATATGTTATATTTTATTTTAATAAGACTAGGTCTAGTATTAGCTTTTAATTCCTTTTTTGGCTCTATATTGACATAACTGAACATAACTTGGCGGTATTCAATAACGTGGTTCAGTATTCTTCGTTATATAAGGCTCGACTGTAGATACATTTTTAAAAATATAATTGTACTTCGATATGCGTCTGAGGGGACGTATACTAAGCGATTGTTCCGACATACGTTCTCATACATTGATTGGGTTGGGTGAAACAATTTTTCACTGCTTACTACTAAAATTCATTAACACAAAATCAAAAAAAAAATCTTTTTCCGACTTGGGCGTGGATGAGGATCCTAAAAATATCTGAAATTCTACTGCCTTGGGATGTTTCAAACATGCAACATTTTCTGGTCATTCCAAACGATGCTATTGTGACATGTTTGGAGTATTTATGGATGGTACTTCTCTGCAAAGTTTTTTTACACCCTTCCATTTGGCAAAAATATTTTTAATTAATGAAGTAGGAGCTTCCTCTGTCTTCTTCTTCTCCTCCGAGCCTAAATGATCTTGTGCTTCTTCTTTTTAAGTTTCAGCAGATTCTCAATTGTCAGGTATTCCCTGTGTCTTCCTTGTGCATGCGAATCGTATCGTAAACATAAGTCAGGACGTATATCAAGTTGGACTTATTCTGAAGCAGATGTATACCGAAGTACCATACAGAATTTATACATATAATTTTTTTAATATGTATAAATTCTGTGAAACTCAGACCAATATTTGAGACGAAGAGAAAAATGGGCAGAGCTCAATCGTCTCGCACATTTTTGGCCATGATGAGTACCATTGTATAGTCAAGAAGACAAGAAGGTTTTCATCGACTGTTAATATGAAAAAAATAAGAAAGTAAATTACCATTAAATTTTCAAAATTGAATCACCAAATTATAGCCTTTAACCAAAATTATCCTGCAGTCTCTTTTTTTTTTATATTTAATAATATCATTTATATTAATGATTGAAAAGTGGAAAACAAGGATTGAATTTTGAATAAGAAAATTGTGGGATTAGAGATTACATATTTTCAGGAATGTTTGGATATAAATATTTTGGAAATTATTTAATTAATTACAAGTTTAAATCATAAAGCTAAATTTAATGATCTACTTAAATTGAGAACTATTAATTAAGATTAATAGGGATGAGCCCTAATTAGGCTATACAGTATTTGGAAAGAAGAACTTAGAGGCGTAACTTTTTTTGGGAATAAAAAGAGTTAGTAGTCAGATAGGTGTCCGACGAAACTATGAATTTAGGGAATTCTTTATAACACTTAACTTAAAAATATTTATATAGGTAGCTTGGCGCAATGGAATTAATTAATTTAATGGCATCTATCTTTCGTTAAATAAATAATTATAAACAAATAATATTAATTTAAATCCAATTGAAATAATAATAAAAATTAATCAGTGTCGTGGTTTGACACTGGGGGGGGGGGGGTATTAGTATTAGTTTACTCATTCCCTTTGCGTCATTTATCCATCGTAGTGTTTATTAATATATTTTTATAAAATATTTAAAATGTGAATTTTCGATAGAGTTGAAAACCCAATATAGGGAAAATCATAAAACACATTAATATACAAAAATGATGTTGAGATTAATTTTATATTACCGTGATGAGTGATTCATACTTCTAGAATACGATTCTTAATGGCCATTCACAACGACAGTTCCAATTAATTAATTGAGCAAATAAATTATTAAAAATGGCGTGTTCATTACGAGGTGTCTTTTGTTCGTTGCCATTAGCATTTATTTATTTCCTCCTCCCCGACGATGTTCCGTGTAATCCTATCCGAAAACAAGAGTTTCATTTCCGCATTTTCAACGATACCTTGTCGCACCCTGACCCCAACTCTACCCCCACCCCTGTCCCCGTTCGACCCACCACGCCTCACCCCCCTCGCCATGTCCTTCGCCTAATAAATACAGACCGCATCTACAAAACCGAGAAGAGATACTTTACTTAACGAATGGACGGAAAGATGTGAAATTCCACAAAATTATATGAAAATACCGAAAGTTTTGGCGGGAGGGTCGCCCGCGGCGGAGAAAAGTTTTCCAAAAGCCAAAATCCGACCTCAGCATTGGAACAAGAGAGGCGGGGGCAGGTCAGACTGGGTCGAATTAAAGTCTGATTCATTTTCTGATTCTCGTGATAAATTATTCTTTGAATTTTTAAATGCAGAGTTCATTAAATCTGGGATCCCGATCGCAAACGGGACCCTTCAGCGACACCCCTTTGTTTTTCGTCCCAATATTGTCACATTAGCGCCGGGATCCCATTATATCGCGGATCTGCCCACATTGTCATGCCCGGTTGAAATATGGTCCCGGTCCGGTTGAGATATCCCCGTTTGACACCGGTCGGACCCTAATTAGGGACCCAATACAAAAACCGGGCGTCCTTATCTCCGGGTCCCCGGGGTCTGCCCACACACTCGGCCCCGCAGAATTGCCGTCTTGTTTTGCGCAAGTTTTTGGACAACCCTGCGGTCTTTTTTGGCGTCCATAGTCCTTTGTTGAAGCCCTCCATGAACGGAATCCCGGAAAGTGAATATAAAGCTTTCGATTCGCGGGTGCTGTGTGTCAAATTTATGACGTTTTAACATTGGATGGGTGATAAACTTACTCTATTGTTCTATCCGGGCGTTAGGGAATGATCATTTCCATATATAATTATAAAAACCGGTTTTTATTTAAACCGGTTTTTATTAATATGTCGAGGAATTCTTTGGCAGTTTATTTTATGGAAGGATTCCAACCCTCCTCGACCAAAAAGTCAAATAAAATAATTTCCCCCATAAAAACATAATCGAATACTCTCGTTACAACTAGTTATCCCGATAAATTGAGTCGCTATCCACGGGGGGATGATCATCAACCCTCGTTCGACTACTGGGCCTGTGCCGTTCTTCCCCCAGGACACTACGGACAAGGGAAATCCACCGCGGGATCCTTGCTTGACCGAGGCCTCGGGCTTATTAGACTCTTCCTAACGAAAATTGGGTATTGTAGCGAAAAAAAATTCTAGTGCGGGATCCCTCGGGATCCCCTCCGCGCTCCGGGCGATCCGTTTTGAATGTTTATCGCGGCACAGTGGACTGGCTGTGTTCCTTCGCTGTTGTTACGAACCACTGTACAACAATGTTGACTTTTGTATCCGTTGCAATATCAAACAAAATAAACAAACCGGAATCCGGAACGCATTCGAAATTGGAATAATTGCATCAGTGGTGCATCCGAGCTTGTTTGCTCTCCTCCCGCAATATTATTATTGTTAAAATATTTCATTAAATAATTTAGGACGTTTTATCAATTGATTAGAATTAAAAGTCGTATTATTGTCACGACTGAGACCGCCGTCGACTTGTTTTGCAATATATTTGACAAATCTGGCGCATTAGCCGATTTCCCTCTGTTAAATTTCGGCCATAAATCACGTGTCCGGCCCGTGGCTATCTCTATCCATAGCTGGTTGTGCACGTAGCTCCAGTATCACGGTCCAGTGCATCGGGACTGGTGAAAGGTTTATTGTAGAATGAGGGATCCATTATACATAGTGATAGGTGTAATCTCGACGACAAATAGACATAATCATCGGTGTAATCGCATGAATAATTGAAGCCGGTTTCCGTGATGACATTGTTCACATCCCCTGAGGGATGAGGCGTGGGGGTGGGAGCGTAAACGCATCAAATTTATTTATGAGGCTACGGGCTTTATTATTTCAGGCTTTGCGATAATGTCGCAAAAATTACCTCAATCACTGTCAGTCAATCTGAGGACGCGGTGGACAAACGTATTGCAGAGACATGAGCTTTGTTTTAACTACATTTATCTTAAAAAATAATTAAAAAACCATCTTTTTTTGATCAGGCTATGACGCCAAATATTAAATCTTTTGATATCTTCATGGTAGTATTGGAATATAGTATCCCCGTCCCTCGAATCTCTCTGTTGTAAGTCGTCTCGATACCCGTCCATCTCGGCCCTCGACTTTTGCATCCCGGGTAATAGATATTTGCCGACACAATGTTGCTATATTCATCGAACCGCCATAACAATGAGGGCAAGAAAAACCATGCCCTCCCACCGCCACCTCGCGCTCAGATGACCAAAGTTCGGTCCGGGTATAGGTTGGCCAGCAAACAATCACCGTAAAAAGGCTTTACGAGCACACTTTATGGTCTAGCAAAGTATGATGAGTGGTACGTGCGGTACGGAGACGGAGATGGACCACCCGGTACATAGTTGTCGGCCCCCGGCTGTTAAACGTACACACACTTTTTGCAGAGAGCACCTCTTAAAACTCATGATGACTGACGTTTATACGAGGACCGTGCGGTAGTTTTCCGAGAGGAACTTGGTTATAGCCCGGGAAATGGGAGTGGGGATAATAGATATATTTTCAAATCTCTCCTCGAAAAGAATTTTAAAATGCCAATAACATATTTAAACTCTTCTTCGCAAGAGCTTAAAGAATTTTAAATAATAAAACAAATATGAATATATCTTATTTAACAGTAAATACAAGTAGTACAGTAAACCCTTTATATAACGCCCCTTGTTATAATTTCGACAGTCCCTCCTATACCGCTATCATAGAACGTCAATTTTTAAGGTCAAATTATAAGTTACGTAAATATGTATGTAATAATTGCCGCGCGAAATAAAGGACAAATTAAAAAGACCTCTTCCCAAATTTCATACGTGTGGTTTTGTACGAACCTTTGATTTCTATAACGTGGTCCTGATTTCTTCGTTATAGGAAGGCCGACTGTATTTTGTCCTACTCAGAGCAGTCCATGTGTTTCTAATTTTTAAAGTACTTCTAGAACCCAAGTTTAGTTGTAATGGTATTGAGCTGCCTTAGCGATTCTGTCTTTATCTCTAAAAATGAAAGTACTGTTTCAGCAAAAGCAATGTTTTCATGTTATTCTATCTCCAGGAGTTTATTTTCGACCAATACGGGGACTGGCGTTACAGGCTTTGCCACAAATCTGAGCGTTTTCTTTAGGTTGCTTCAAGGAGACGTTATAGAAATTTTAAGAAATAATCTTTATGACCTAGTAGTGGTAAGGATTTAAAGTGCGTATGGCGTTAAAATCAAAGAAAACAATGATCATAACTTTTACATTCTATCGAACATGAGAAGCTTTATTATATCATTCTTGACTTTATTTGAGAACTTTTTCGGTGATTGTTGTTATCAATTTTCTTCTATTTTGACATTGCCCAAAGTGACGCCATCTTCAACTTGCTTAAGACAATTTAACATTATTGCAGTACACCTTATTCTATTCTTAAATCATAGTACTCAAAGGGTTAATAAGTGACTCTGGTGTAGACACATCTAGAATCATTCTTAATATATCAGTACAGCTTCTTGTCTATTCAAACGAATCTCTCAAGGATTCATGCCAGCAAAAATGAGAGTATCAAAGGTACACATATGCCAACGACCAATCCTTCAACCCATTAAAATCGAAAAGAACAGCTTTAAGGCCGTTCAGGAATTCACATATCTCGGGCTCACTTAATACTAATAATAAAGAAACCAAGCTGGAAGTACGAAGTCGAACCGTGCTGGCAAACTGGTGCTACTTTGGACTTCAACAGCATCTACGGTCAAGATTCCTCTCAAGGACAACTAAAATCAAGCTCTACATGATTTTCATAGGGCCCATCCTAACATTCGGGTGTGAATGTTGGGCTTTGACAAAACAAGATGAGTAACTACTGAAAGTTCTGTACGACGATAGCTAGACTTAGGTGGACCGGTCACATGTCAAGGATGCGTGACACTCATTCACTGAAATAGATTAACAAGCCTTCGTGTCCTTGGAGAAATGTTGAAATAAGGCTGAGGTGGCTGGACTGTGTACAGAGGGACACTGCATCATTGAAACTTACCTGAAGATGCCGTCTGGTCGAAAGGATGCGAGACACTCAGCCACCAAAAATGCTTATGATTAGCAAGCCTACGTGTTCCTGGAGGAAAGGTGGAATAAGGCTGAGGTGGCTGGACTGTGTACAAGTGGACACTGCATCTTTGAAACCTGGCGGCAGACTGGATAAAACGAAGAAGGATGTTGGATGAGACCAGAGCTCTACAATAAAGCTGTTGCTTCCATAATAATGCTGATGATGATGAAAGCAAAATTAAATGCTTGCTTTTTTCCTATTAAGACGCGTAAGAATACGTAACATGTATATAATGGCGTTTCTTTTAATTAATCCAGTTCTAATGCATTTTCTGCAATTTTATATAGCGCTAATGCGTTCTTTAAAGTTTTATATTTTATATTATTTAATGTCGTCAGATTTATGTACGTTCTAAAACTATTCTACATTTTTTACGCTATATTATTACATCTAAAAAGAAATGCTTGTAAACTTCTCACGTTGAACATTTCATGTCTGGGACCAATTTTCCTACAATTCGCTGTTCCGTGACTTTTATGCCATTGTTTGAAAAACACTATACATGTATATTTTTTTCACAAATTGCCCCATTTTATTTGAAAATAGACGCCGACAATAAAATATTTGATGATTTGTAACACACTCGTAAAACATGTATATTTATTATATGTCGACGTGTGTTTGCACGTGTGGCGGGGAGGGGGGGCTCGTCTCGCACACACGCATGCGAATCACACCCGAGTTAATCACAGTTGCAGCGCTCGTTCTCAGTTTGCGAATTAATTTTAATTCGATTTGCGAACATGTATTTTCCGGTGGTCTCTCCACTAATTTCACGGGCGTTTAGAGGGTCTGCCCTAACTCATTTGGCCTCCATTAGGAAAGGGTGCAATTAGATGTTCACCCCGAAATCTTACGGTTAACGCTTGACCTACCCCCCACTCCGGTTTTGAGGTTCGACCCCCGGTCGACCATAGTTTTCAAACGACTTCATTCAACACTTAGTTATACTAATAAAATACACGCGGACCCCCTCATCCTTAACCCACTCTGTAATTATTTTCCGGGAAGGGGGAGGGACCCGAGACGGATCGCCCGCAATTTTGGAAACTGTCGCATTAGTGCGGATTGATAATGGTGTCCTTTTAAAGTTACGATGAATTATACATATATCATATCTAAATATATATTTTTTTATTTTTTCAGGTGAGTTTTTTCTAGCAGAAATACATTTAAATAATAAGATAAAAGTAAGTATGAAGATCGTCAACGTTATCAGGTTTGATTATTTTTTCGATATTTGCGATTATTATTGTTGTTGGATAAATTTGGTGGCATTGGCACCGAGGCCACGGGTGATACGTCTTGTTCTCCTCGTCATCGATTTCTGGTGCAAACGAGAGATGTTCCGAAGTGTTCCCAGCATCCATCATCCGGCTCTCATAATAATTGTGATGGATCACCGGGGAAGCCTACCGCATTTGGACGTGAAGCTGCGCTGGTGGGAAAAGCTCTCGCAAAGCTCAACGTAGCCACTTCCACATCTGTGCCCAGCTTTGCATACCACTTTCCGCACATATAAATATATCCAGGCCGATATTAATCTTAAAAATTGAACAATGTAAACAAAATTCAGTTTAATTAAAATATTATCAACATGATTAGGGGGTAGATTTGAACCTTTTCTATTAAATACGTCGCAAAGCTTATTATTGAAAATCTTCTTAATGGCTTTATTGGTTTTGCTGCTATTTTGAAAAAAAATTAAACAGAATGTAGATCTCTAGTTTCACCTATAAATTATCTAAGAATAATAAAAGATATGACAAAAAACTATTAGGAAACTGTACTAAACATTTCTAAGATAATCGTGTCCTGGATTATTCAAATATTAAGACATAGACGTTGGTACAGTTGACCAGAGATTCTTAAACTATTTTTTACGTAGTTGGTAATTTTACAGCAAGATTTTTTTTTAAACTGGATTTATTTTATGTTTAATCGAAAGACTATAATTTAATCTATAAAAACAATAATTTTAGTCAGAAAATTTAAATTTTTGGCACATCAAAAGCTCTCTTTGATATGGTTTTTTTTATAGAGTGGACAATTGTAAATACAATTATTTTTATTCATACCTTTATTAGAAAGTCACAACATGTCAGTGAATATTTGGATCTGGAACGACTCAAACCAGAACCTAGTTATTTTTTACATAAAAGGAATATACAAATAATGCTGTTAATAAACCTGATGCTCCGATACCAATTTGTCAATATTAGGATTAAAATCAGTAAGGTCTAATTAATTAGCAACCTTGCTATAACCTCTTTCCACAACGTATAAAGATGTAAAAGCTATCAAAAATCTCTCTTGCGATAGCTCATAATGCAAGATAAGCATCAAGAATATTTTTCTGAAGACAGAACTGCCGATAAGCCGTTCTTAGCTGCATCTTAAGTTCTTCGTATGCGCGTAATCTAGCCTAAATGGGCTCCGATCATGTAGACTCCTATTTGAATCTCGCGGAACCCTATTTTTTGACATAGACCCCCTGACACCCGTCATGGACCCCTGGAGAATTCATACTGGCTTATGACTTTTAATCTGACCCGCATTAAAGTGTCTAGTTGACCTGTAGGACAACCATCGCAATCCTGGCCTCGGAGTTGAGTTAAACGCGTCTCTGCTGGTGCTTAGAAAGTGAATAGAAGAATCGCAGGACCGGCGGAGGTCGCATAGTGTCCATCCAGAGATGACAAAATCCCGCTTTGAATTTAGAAGGACATTTAAATAATACATATCTCATAAATAAATCGTCTAATGGGAATTTTTTTATTAATAAAAATATATAACACCTATGAAAATGTCGCATAAACTAGACGAAGAAAAAATAGATAACGTTTTAATTGAGAGCAATGATGAAGAAGTCATAAAAGATCTGAATAATTTGGTCTATCATCATCATTATCATTATTTACCAGCCACGAGACACTCACTCTTGAGCGTATGGGCCCTGCCAGAACCTTTCCCTCTCTTGGACATTGCTGTATCTTCTACCCTGTTGGTATCAGATTTTACCCTCCCGACTGTGTCCAGGCAATTGGGAGGGGGTTGTAAAGGATGTGGAAAGGATTCGTGACTCGGACCATGGCGAGCCTTTACTCTCGCCGGTGGACGAAATGCAAACACAGTACGTTTAGTTGAACACATCGACACATTTATTAATTAAAAGAATTATTACAGAGCCTTAATGTTGGTACAGAATAAACACGTGATCGAGTGACGTCCTGGTGCGCTCTCTGTGCCGACCTCTGGCAATGACGGCAATCCTGGCGTCGAGAGTCAGAGTGTCGTAGAGGCACCCTTCCTTCCTGGTCCTCGACGAGGGCCAGCTGGGGAGCTGGGTAGCTCGACGAAGCATGCCAGTCTACGGTCCCAAGTCGTGGAAGCTGAGGCGAGTCCTGGCTGATCTGGTTGGCTGCGCTGATATACATGGTGTCGGAATAAATGGCCATACGAAGGACGAGAGGAGAGTCCTCCAGAATCGTCATGGCGAAGTAACGCAGGAGCGTGTTCAGCGATTTCCGGAGCCGCGTATTGTTGCCAACATGACGTTGGCCCAAACACGTGGAATAGCAACCACAGGGTCTATCATTTTAATATAGGGAATTTGGTCTATTATATTAATATTTCTTCGGACGAAGATTCGGACTCTGAAGAGGCACCTCCACTTACAGAATAGAAGAACTGAAATGGGAAATTGGTTGTAATAATTGTTCAGTTTTATAAACTGCTCCCGAAAATTCTTCTAGTGGTATAAGGTATTTATTAAATTAAGACAGAGACATTTTTTGAATTAAAATAAAATGTTAAGAGCCAATGATATTATTTAATTTATAACGAAAAAAACAACATAATATTATTTAATAAAAAATAGCCCGTAATTTTGGTTTTAATTAAAATAATATTCTCCATACATCAACTGATTAATATAATACGATAAACATCCTGTAGGATCAAGGACTATAACACAAGTTGTGATTAAAATGATGATCATTCAACTTATTCAACTCAATTTTTAAATATTACTAAATATATCTCGCTGTATATTAGATGAGAAACTATTTCACGTGCAGGGGTAGTAAACTCCAATTTGCGGGATTTCAAGCTGCGGGCCCGAAGCCAGGTGCTCTCCGCCTAATTGACAAGCCAACTTGATATCGGCACCGAGACTGTCCACGTACGCTGTTGGTTTTGTCCCCCCTGACATAGACATATGTTCCATAAGGCGTATACTCGGGCTCCAATTTTCTATAAATACAATTTTGAACTCGACAACTTTCAGAATCGATGCTGAAAACCGCCAATGGAATTCTCTAAAAATAATGTGAATAGGAGATTCGATCATTTATATTTTTCTGTGACTCTTATCGTGCACTCATGAATAATTTCAACCAGATAAGTTTCTTTTGTTTGAGAGATTATCATATGATTTTGTGGGCGCAGACCTCGGCAACGTATCCAGGATGATTAATAGTGGAACCCTGACGATAAGGACAAATTCATTAGTAGTCTATCGGGCCGGTGCCACGTGTGTGTGTAAGTGAATCGACACGTTGTTTTAATTCAATCACTATCAATCACCGGGGGATAGGTCTCGACGCCCTAGGGCCACAGGGTCGTAACTCATCCGACGAGACGGTGACCGGTGCTTAGATAACTCGGGTAATTTTAGAAGAGGGTCGATTGAGACATCACCGTGGACAGGTGGGCTCCCCGAGTGATTTGTTTAATCCCGGCAACGGCGATAAAGTGTAATTGAAGCCGAGGTGATAAAGACCACAATTTGTCCCACGGAGCTTTTGTCCCAGAGACAAAAATGCCGGAATTCGGGTCCAGAACTCTCGATAACGTCTGTCATCTGACAAGGGGGATGGATATTCATAAATTCAGTGATTCGATAAATTTATCAATTACATGTATTATACGATGCGATTTGTAATTAAAGAAGCCAGAAACATCACAACATGGACAATAAAGAGAGTAGTGTACCCATTTCTTTATATTATTTAGATTACCAATAAATAACCAATTATTTTTGCACCAATAAAGTAAAGCAGTTGGTTAAATTACCAGCGTTATGTATTAACTATAAAAAACAATAATATTATTAATTACAAATACAAAAAAACACAATATTTCATGGTATATAAAAAAGTTGTGAATTATTTAAAAGCTGATAAATTTAAAACGTCTTTATCTGAAATGATCAATATATAAACTTAATTGCTAACTATTAATATATTATTAAAAAAACGATAGAATACGCTTTATAATGGTATATATAAAACTATTGTGAAAGTAAAAATCGTAAAGATCTTCTCAATTGAATTTTATGTTCCGCAAATAAACTAAACCTTTTCAAAAATTAAAAATGTATTAACTTAATTGGCTAATTATTTAGATTTTTTGATCATATACGCTTTAATATGGTGTATATAACAATAATATGCAATTAAAAACTATACATATTAAACAGTCAACCCCTCTATAGCGTTCAGATAGGAATCACGCTATAGAAAGTTAAGCACCCATACCAAAATTTGGGGTTAGGTTCTTTTAATTGTATTTTGCGATTTGAAGCAAATCAAATATTTGACCTATTTTTCTATTTTCAATGACTTTGCACGTGTTTAGTTGATAACAATAGCTTGTGCCTATAGGCGCGAGAGGGTATTGACCTAGCATATTTCTTGCAGTTTTTTGATTCGCAACAGATGTTCAAGGGGAGTTCAAAGGGACAGTTTTTTTAGTTATTTTTTTTAAAAATGCTTCAGCATATGATGAATCAATAATAAAAAGGTAAATATAAATAATGAAACCTTTTCAGAAATATGTTTTATTTTGTATACATATTAATATAAAATAAAAATATATTAAAAACAAATAATAATTGAAGAAAGAAAAAAAATGGTGAACATTTTAAATTGGGTAATTATTGGGCATTTAATTACTGTCAGAGTCATCTTACATCACGTCCCATCGAGACTTTTTAATACCAGTTGCTCAATTTATAAAAAAGTAGAATGATTGAAAACCGCAACCCTTTAACACATAAATACACCTAATGCCTTAAAAATCGTATGCAACGATTTACTTGATCATAATGTGTTCTACGACTATACAAGTAAAATATAGAACACGCCTAGCGAGGTAAAGGGGCAAACAGCTACTGACAATTATTCTGCAAGAAGTGCATTAAAATGCACATTAATAATACTAATATTGCGTTTTCTGAAATGAACGCTATAGAAATGAACTCTATAGGAAGGTTGACTGTACTTGATTGTATTTAATACTACTATAATATTTCAATTGCATTTTTTGATAATGATAAACTAAATTAATTAAAGAAAAAACAAATACATATTAAACTACATATAACGCTAAGAATTTATGATTGCGCCCACAGTGCGTTGTTTTGATTAACCTTAATCACTCAGTTGTCTATATTGATCGTGGATAACTAAAAAATATGGATAAATATCGCCAATTAGGCCTAAAAACACTCCTTATCTAAAATCTAGCACTGACATAAAAATGAAAATAATAAATTACAGATGTGTAAAAGATTTTTTTAATCTAAAAATTGATTATTTATCTCTTAAGATAAACTGTGAAATTACAAATGTAGCCAATATCACGTGTTAATAAATTCTATATATAATTTATAAAGATAGATTTTATTTCTAGTATTTTCCTTTACGAGTTCAATCATTGCTGAAATTTATGGCATTATGTCTATAACGTGTGGCGAACGAGAGTTTTTTCATAAATTACCGATCTATGTCTTAATCTCATATCCCATTCACCAAACTGGATTTCATAACAAGTGGGTTTCTGTGGAAGACAATCTCTAAGTAAATTACCATGTAAACGATGACAATGAATTGTAACTGTCTTGTTTTACTTTGCTCGCGTCACATTTACATTTTAGTTATCGATTTTGTATCCGTTTGATATCTGGGCAACGAGGAGCACAATGCCTCTCGAGGAAATCAATTCCCACCACGTTCCCATGGTGTTTTGTTACACGTAGACATCATACATAATTTAGTGGCGATTGTCCAGAAAGTGTTTTCGATACATATTTTAATCAATTAACGATACGATTGTTGTTTATAAGCGGGCAAAGAATTTTATGAGAGTTTGCATTAGTGTTGGCTAACACTCGAGCGATATAAACCCTTGCATGGAATGCTTAAAACAATTTAAGATACTCTCAGGCTCAATTTACCAAAGAAAAGAATGCTTTAAAGAAAAATTTTCTAACTTGCCGAAGCAATAACTGCGGAACTGGACTTGAACAGGGGACTCCCTGGTATGCCAACCGCTCTCCCCTCACAATAATTTGATAGGAATTTCATTATAAAATATTATATCGATTCAAATATCGTTTTAGCTGAGTTAGTACTCAGATAGGTTAACTTTCCGGCAAAATCTTTTAATTCTAGGAATTCAATATGACAATGACTAGGGAATGTTTGTGAATTATGCAACGCACGATATTTGTAAAGTTCACCGATTGAAAATTCTCCGATGGAAAGTTCACCGATTGGAAAGTTCACCACCCCGCAATTCGTGGATTTGATAATTCACCGATTCTACAATTATTATTTTTTGATAAACACTTGAAAATATTGTATGTCAGTAAAATCATGGCTAGCTTAAGTCAGTAGTCACAGTAGAAATGGCGTTTTTTTAGAGATAATATTAAGTATTAATTAGGTATCGTAGATATAAAAACATAGCAGTGTTATGGCATGTATTTAACATACATATTATTTTGATAATGTATGTTAACCGCAACTAAGCTAAGTTACTAGTCGGATAATTTCGGGGAATTTTTATTATACTGATATGTAATAAGAATAAACCTATTACCTCCGCATGTTTTATAAAAATATTTATGTAGGTAGATTTAATGCCAAATATCTCTTGTTGAATAAATATATGTAAACAATTAAATATTTCAATCCAAATAAATTAATAATAAAAAAATTTCCAGTGTCGTGGTTTGACACTGATGAGAATATTAGTGTGAGAGACTCATTCCTCATGCTTCTTTAGAATTTTTATCAAATCTATATATGGATGAATGGCGCCCTGAATATTTTCTGTTATGCCATCCATCTATAGTATTAAATAAATAAATAAGTGTATACGTTCCTTTTTAGAATACGGAATTAAATTATTGTGATTAAAAAAGCTTCTTTGTTTTTAATATTTCAATTTTATACAATTGTGGATTTGGTGAATCAACCTTTTGGGGAATTGCAGGGCGGTGAACTTTCCAGTTGGTGAATTTGCATCGGGTGAACTTTCCTAGAACAACAACCCACCACACATACATTTTAAAAATCTTTATCGAACTCTTATATGGAAGATTAGCGCTATAGATTTTTGCTTTAATACCATTTATCCATCGATAAATAAATCGAATAAAAATTGTAGAAGCAGAGCTTTAAATCGTTTATTTTTATCTGAAAAATATTCGTTATATCGTTACATACGATTCATCCTCAATTTTTTATGTCTGAAAAAAATAATCGAATAAATACTTCTCCGCGTATGTTTTAAAACGTGTCTGAAAAAGCTCTTTCATATTATAAAACAGGGATATTTAACTGAAATCATCTAGTGAACTAATTATATTATATTATTATTGATCTTCTATATTTCGCACAAATAAAATAAGAACAAAAAATCTAATATTTACTTATTATTAATTATGAATCATTCAACTATTTCTTGTAAGATAATAAGCTGAAATTTACGCCTTACTGTTTTTAGCTCTTACAATTTGATTACACTATTAGAGGAAAGACGTGTTAACCCGTGAAATGCCATTTCTATGATGCTTTTCTATGTAATATTTTATTTTACAGGTAATTATAAAGAAAACATATCGAATAGAATAATTTAATGCCATCTTTTCTATATCCTAATCCTACTGAGATAATATTAAAATTAACCAGTGTCGTGTTTTGACACTGGAGGAATATTAGTGTAAGCGACTCATTCTTCTTGCATCTTTAGAATCTTTATCGTGTCTTTATATGGGTACATCCATCGTTGTCAGATAAATAAATAAATAAATATTCCAAAAAATATGGTTATTGATTTTTTATATGTTTTCGATTTTTTGAACGAATCCCTAGTGGTTTCGGCGAATCACATCTGTTTCGCCATTGATAAGGGTGATTCCAGGGGTTTTCAAGGGTTTGATTCGCGTCGACGATCCGCAAAACTAGTCTAGCACTTGTACAACAATAAAAAAATGTACAGCCCTCGACTGAATCGATTCCATACCACCGAACAAAGCCTACCTATGAACGTATTTTTAATGTAAAACGTGTTGATTTAGCCGAAAAAATATCATTGTTTGCCGCGCGAAGGAAAAATTGGCCATAAATATAAAATGAGTTATGATACCCAGATAAATTTAATGGAATTTTGTCAAGTGTGTGATTATAGCCGTGTAAATGAGATTTTTCGTTGGATTTTTTTTTTGTCTAGTCCGTTGAATAGTTTATTATTGATTTATTTATTCACCATAAGTGTATCGCAATTTAGATCGTTCTACCTATATAATTTGTTGAAGAATGATAGCATCGGTCGAATGCATGGGAACGTCAGCTGACCGAGGTGCATTAATTCCGGTTGTCAATGTGAAAGATAAAAAGCCATAAGGTCTATGGATTTTTCATGTCGTCAAGGCGGAGAGAGGGCGTGGTCAGATTGTGCATATCTGACGTGTGATCACCTAATCCCTTGTTAACTAAATTGATGGTTCAAGCTACCTGGATACCTGATTGTATTTTTTTTATATATTCTACAAACGTAAACTTAAATTTTACCAGTGTTAAATCTCCAAAACCTAGATCCATTATTTTTTAAATTGGTTTTTCTTGTATTATTTATATATATATATCCCCCTTTGGCCAAAAAATCCAATGTCCCAGGTGATTATGCAACCAATTTCCAATCTTGCTCGGTATTTTTGTCATAAATCTGCCTAAAATTGACAGTTTTTTATGATGCCGGTCACCGGTGACCGGCAGTATGTCACCCTCAAAAGGAATACAAACATTTCAGGCGCGCAGCCCGAAGTGCATCGAGGACGGGGTGGATACAAGTGAGCTTTTTAAATGCCAGACATGCATTCCATACCAGAACGTCGCATGCACCAGGCGACATATAAATTTTGCTGCAATTTCGGACACCGGCTGCGCCTGAAAGGTTTTTTGTTGTTTATGCAAAAGTTGCGGGCCGGACAATAACCGTGCCGGTGTGTTAACACGCTGAGTGAGGGCATAGATGGGCGGGAATGGGTTAACATGGGGGCCGTCTGCCCCGGGCGCTGCACTTTCAAAGGGCGCATCGTCCCATCGCTCGTTTTTGCGAATTGGCAATGTTGAGCTGTTATTTTTTAATAAAT
Organism: Philopotamus ludificatus; assembly: GCA_022495035.1. Lineage (NCBI taxonomy): Eukaryota > Metazoa > Arthropoda > Insecta > Trichoptera > Philopotamidae > Philopotamus > Philopotamus ludificatus. The sequence goes on from JAGXCT010033939.1 coordinate 22,849, forward strand.
TTATATGTTATTCTATATAAACAGGGCGTGTTTACAGTCGTTTTTTTTTAATTTATTCAATCTTAAATATGACAACTCTATTCTTGTACTTTTTATCCTCAATAATTTAATTGACTAATTGATTTAATTATTTAAAAAAATAATTTCAATACAAACGAAATCAATAACATTCTTTAACCATCGAATCTGAAAAAAAATAAAAAAACAGTCTCGTAGCTACTTTAAGGCAAAAGGATTCAAGGCATCGAGCCCGTCATTTTGAGGCCCTCGGAGGTGCCTCAGAATTTTTCAAAAAAAAATATTAGAAACAATTAAAAATGATTAAATATTACCAAATATTTTTTTTAATTTTTTACATCCTAGCCTAAAATGTTTAGCTGATAAAACCTGGGTTTTATACCACAAATAGGTAATATTTTGCACTGCATATACTTAGATTACCGGTAAAACCCTCTTATAGCGCTCCCTGCTATAGAGCAGCGTATGTGCCAGTCCCTCCTTAGTACTCCTAGTACTTCCTAGATCAACGTTTTCTACTAAATGATCAATTTAAACTCAGTTTGCTAATTATCTGTAGCTTAAATCAGATTAATTCAGAATATTTAGTAAAAATAAAATTAAGTATCTGGATTCTGTATTTTTATGTAGTAATTAAATAAAAATCTTTTTAAAAATTTGTTTTTTTATTAGCAGTATAATTCTAAAGCCAGTAATTTAATGTAGTAAACCCTTTTATAGCGCTTCATGTTAAAGAGCGGCGTGTGCGACAGTGCTTTCTATAGTGATCCCTTCAAAATTGTTCTATAAAACGCTAAATTTTCGAGGTCAAAATAAATATGTAATATATAGCCCATTGAAATACGGATCAATCCCCTTTCGTTGACAATAAAATATAACACACACGCATTTAAAATAAATGAAAAGAATTAAAAAAACCCAACCCTAAACTTTATATGAGTGCGTAGTCTTTTATAGAGCAGGTTTCTATAGCATAGTCCCTATCTTGGCGCTATAGAAAGTTTTACTGTTTTTAGCAACTTATCTATAGAATATGTTTAAAGGTTACCATGCTATTTACGCATGAATAAATGATACATTTTATTTATCCTTTTTTTAGATATAAATAAATATATTTAATTAAACAATAAGAATTTTTTTTAGAATAAAATTATTTTGAGCTTTAATCTTTTAGCTCCTTTTAATATTGTTTTTTTTTTTTGTTTAATCCTTTGCTTATGACAATTATATTTTAGATTGAACTCTAGCTAGTTTTGTTAGTTATTTGTACTAGTTATTAATATTTTTTTAATAATTTGTGGATCCAAGACAGGGAGGTAATGTTGTTTTAATAAATACGTATTTATATTCCTTTTTTTAAAAATAAAACGGTCCTTTTTCTTGAACCGTGTTCTTTCAAAATCGTGCATAAAGAGAATCGGGTATATATTAAATTTTGTAGTCGATTAAAACGTATGAAAACAGGATATATATACTTTGATAATGATGTGTATTATATTTAAATAAATAAAAATATTTATTTAACCGATCCATCGCGACGGCTATCGCGATGGATCGCGATGCATCGCGAAACCAACAAATCTATCCGATGGGGTCTATTTTGTATGAAAATTGACCCCAAGAATTTCAAGTGAGCCGCACACATCGCGGCCTCCCACTCTGACACGAGTGCTGTTTCACTCCCACTTGCACATGCGCAATGTTTATTCTCGCTCGCATCCGGTACGGACCGAATAGAAACACATATTGTTGTTTTTTATTTTTTTCCCCAATTACAGATAATAATGGTCATTGATTATTTATAATATTTATTCTTTAGAAAAAATCTAAAACCTAGAATCTCAAATAGACCCCACCGGCACGGCTAGGTTAATAGACTGTAGTAGGTCAGACATTTTAAAACCTTGAATCATCATCATTATTGCTAGACATTACATATTATTGATGAGCGCTTTTCCGACCCCTCAAATTGTAGTTTTAGGCCAAAGTAATTATGTTATGAAATTAAATATTCGAAAATGTTTTTTATCACTGAACATCGTGTAGCCCTTAATCTATCTCGAGTGCTTTAACCATTTATAACGAATAATACTTCGTTTAAATACTAGCTGTGTTTTTATAAAGAAATCTTGAAATATTGTGACGTCATGAAAATCGTCACATAATCTATTCGGAAAACAATTTTTCAGTTACATGATCGAGTTTTCGGCATTACGAATCGCAAAATTAATGTTTTTCGACTTCTGAGACACGTAACACGGTGCCGAACCAAGAATTACGTATAATTTTGAGTAATAAATTGGGAATGAGTTCCAGGGCCGGCAGACTAATGAAGCCATTACCCTCACGCCAGCCACCCGGGGCCGCACAATTGAGAGGCCGAGCAAACAATTTCGGCAAAAATATTGTTTCTAACATCATTGTTGATTTAATAAAATCCGCGCAAATAAACAGTAGTTATAAACTTTTGCACGTTTCGAAATTGAGTTGTCAAAATAAAATAAAAAGCACTTCATGCGTATCGCCTTATAAAAGCTCGTTATATCATTAGAAAGTGATTGAAAACTTTTCCTCCACAGTTAAGGGCAATAAAGTTATGGTGGGGGAGGTTAAGGGGTTTATGACCCACTCGTGCAAACATGCTAAAAATTTAGGTAAAAAAAATTGTATACACATTTTTATTTTCGTAAATTTACGGAGTTTTTTACGCAACATTTTTCGCTTCGCAATATTAATTTAACGGGGGCGTTTCTTGAGAGCTACTAAAATTCTTCATTAAAATATTTGTACAGCGAAACGAACGAACAGCACAAAGTTATTTATTTGCATTATTCTTTATCTAAATATTATGCTTTTAAAATTTTTCATTCGTATTATTAGAAAAATTGTTGATAAACTTTATCTGTGCCATCTTTCGTTTCGAAATTATTTTACATCCAATTTAATACAACTTTCGATTTAATTTGCACTTTTTTACACGTTTTAATTCATCCGTCACGGCGGCTCGAAAACAACCACATCGTCCGAAGGGGGTATTTCAGTGACCCCAAGTACTTATATTCTAGTCATTTTAAAAAAATGGATTATTATGAGCATAAAAATAGTCATTCATATTATGCTTTATAGTTTCATTTTTTAACTGATCAATTTAACTCTCAACGATGACTCGCCGCAAACTGAGCTCTCGCATCACGTGTCACTTGCATGTTTCATTCCAATTGTTTTTTTTTTTTGCAGACAATAATTATTTATAATATTTATTCTTGTTGTTGTGTCATTTTTTTTAGTGAATAAAATAGTGAAATTTGTCCCTGTTCTGTTTATCTTTATTTAAACCTAACAATACAATATAACAATACTTTTTTTAAATGAATGTTATCATCCTTCTAATAGAGTGTGAATCTCTTACCTTATCTAATCGACAGCTTATTTGTATTAATTAAAAGTATTTGTTACCATTTAATAAAAAATATCTATTATAATATTATATGTGTTTGATAATATTTAAATTTATAGAAATACTGCATATTTTATTTTATGAATAATAGATTAATAACTAATGGTTTTTAAGTTTGTTTACAATTGAAAACAGTATGTTATTTATTAGTAATTAATTTTTAACATATTAGTATGATTAAATAATTGATTTTTTGTAATAATATTCCTTAAAAAACATAAGTATGTGGGGTAATAATATTTTAAAATAAAAATTAAAAATTCCTATAAAATTGAGAAGATAGTTTTATTGATTATTGGTTATATTAATAGTACCTTTATTAACATTTAACATATGTTTGTTTTGTTATACCTGATTATATATTAATATAGATGGAGAAAAACATTTTAATAGGCATAGGTTTGCTATTTTTGTGGTGGATGGCATTTTTCGCAAATTACAAATATATCCTTAAACTCCATATGTGGTTCTTGATAATCGCATCCAGGATGAACAAGTTTTAGATTGGCTCTGGTAAACAACAATTTGTAATACTCCGACGAATCTATCATATAACTTTAATAGTGATTCACATCGTCGCATACGTCAATTTTTCTACATTGGGCTGCCTCAATGATGCTTTTCACAATTTTCGATTGTTCTATTTGATGATCTAAAGTCCAAGAAGAAAAAAAAGTTATATCCATCTTGCTTGCATAAGGGTTAATCTCGTGAAAGTATACATTGCATCCGTCCTCGTTCCAGGCACCTTCGCACATAAACACACCATAGTTATTGCACATTTTATCTTTATTATCAGATTTTCTATTAAAATAATAGCCATGATTTTTGTTTTTGGTTAGCATATTTTCCATCTCCTTTAATAGTTGCTCCAATCTTTTTCTTTTCATGTCGTTTGAACTCATTCTGTAAATGTTGTTATTCATGATTTTCTTTTCATTATTATCAAAATAATTTGAAATTCTTCGTTCTGCCTTGTGTTGCATATACTCCTCTTTATTATCATAATTTTTTTTATTATAAAACCAATCAGGATGATCAATTTGATCAGATTTGCTGATATAATAATCAACTGCGCTCATATTGTTAATAATTTCAAGGTTACAAGGCACTGCTTGAATCACATTTTTATCAATCGATTTTAAAACTTTATCGACATCTTCAAATCTATGTTGTTTATAAATTTTATCAAATGTCAATTTATATTTAGCTCCGATGTCCACAAATTTTCCTTCTGGCATTATCACTAGTAGAATATTCTCAGGCAACTTAGATAAATACTCATCATCTCGATTATGATTCCAGTTTCATCCACTTGACAGTTCAACTTGTTATCTTCATCGTACCCCAACAATTTGGCATCTTCTGTTAGCAGCTTCTCGAGACTTGCAGTCGCTGTTGCAATTTGTATCGTGCGATCTTCATTCGTTAGAAAATATCTTATTTTTTTCAATTTTTTATCTGATACAATATAATCGTCGGCCATTTTTATCACAGCAGGACTTTGGTGCTGTCAAGATATAGACTAAATTTTCGCACATGATATCGACTGATATTATCTAATCTTATCGAATCGCGTAATTTATTGCAATATTAAACATGTAAGATCTACACCTCTGAATAATATTATTAAAGAATTAATTTGTGACATCACATTAGATACTTTTACATGTAATCAATAAAAAATATTTTTATTATACAGTCAACCCTTCTTATAACGTTCAGATAGGGACCACGCTATAGAAAAAAAAACGCTTTAGAAAGTTAGGCACCCATACAAAGTTTGGGGTTAGGTTCTTTTTAACTTTCTTTGTTGATTTAAGCAACCAAATATTTAATCCATTTTGTATTTTCTAGTCAGACCTTGCATGTGCTGCTTAATTGGATATTAGTAGCTCAGCTCTGATAAAAGAGGGAAGTACACTTACATTCTTCCAGTTTAATTCATTCGCAACAGATGTGCCAGGGGAGTTTAAAGGGACAGTTTTTTTAGTTAATGATGAATAAATAATAAAAAGGTTAATAATAATAAACTATGAAACCTTCGCAAACGCTATAGAAGTGAACGCTATAGGAGGGTTGACTGTACATGTATTTAAGGTTTTTAAATAACACTTTACGTTCTGTTCATTTTAATCGAAATATTGTAAAAAAATATTAGAATTACAGCGAACCAAAACGGATTTTAATATTCATTTAATAAAGTGTGAATCGATATCTTATCTAATCGATTGCTTATCAGTTTAGTGCACTTGTTACCATTTACTTAAAGTCTTTTAATATAATAATATTGGTTTTTAATAATATTTAAAATTATAAAAATACAGCCTAATTTATTTTATGATTATTATTAATAGATTGTGGGTTTATTTAAATTAAAAAACATTTTTTTATTTATTGAGCATATTTGTATAATAAAATAATTGGTTTTTTTTGTGATAACACTTGCTAAATTCAAACATAAGTTATATGCGATGTACATTTATATTAACAATTTTAAACATATATAAATATAAAAACAACTTTCAATATTTCTTAATATTTTTTAGACGTCTGGGACAATTAACTTTGGTTGGACGGCATTTCTCGCAAATCACAAATATTTCCTCAAACTTCTTATGTGGTTCACTATAATCGCATGCAGGATGCACCAATCTCAGGTTGGCCCTAGTGAACAACAGTTTGTAATACTCCGACGAATCTATAATATAACTTTCATAGTGATTTATATCATCGTTGCATTCGTCAATTTTTCTACATTGGGCTGCCTCGATGATGCTTTTCACAATTTCTGATTGTTCGATTTGATGATCCAAGGTCCACTTGGAAAAAAAAGTTATTTCCTTCTTGCTCTCATATGGATTAATCATATGATAATATCCAATACAATCGTCCTCATCCCAGGCACCTTCGCATTTAAAAAAACCATTTTTATCGCACATTTTATCCCTATTTTTAGATTTTCTATTAAAGTAATAACTATGATTTTCGTTTTTATTTAGCTCATTTTTCATTTGTTCGAATAGTAGCTCCAATCTTTTTCTTTCCATATTTTTTGAACTCATTCTGTAAATGTTGTCTTTCATGATTTTTTTTTTATTATTATCAAAATAATTTAAAATTCTTTGTTCTGCCTTGTGTTGCATATACACTTCTTTATTATCATAACTTTTTGTATTATAAAACCAATCAGGATGATCAATTTTATTGGATTTGCTGATATAATAATCGCTGTCACTACTTCTATCATGTTCTGTGATTCCTTTATTACTGGGGCCTTTAGCTTTAAGCGTTTCGACTCCCATTTCTTCTCGGAAATGGTCTTGAAAGCTAGAGTCTTGTTCACGACTTTCGAAAACAACTGTAGGATATTCATTGTTACCCGTATTCATCTGAAACTCAAAATCTTTTGGTGAAAAATTTAGGCTACAGGGCACTGGGGAACAAATCACATCTTCATCAATCCATTTTAAAACTTCATCGACATCTTCAAATCTATGTTGTTTATAAATTTTATCAAATGTCAATTCATATTTTGCCACGATGTCCACAAATTTTCCTACTGGCATTATCACTAGTAGAATATTCTCAGGCAACTTAGATAAATACTCATCATCCTCGATTATGATTCCAGTTTCATCCACTTGACAGTTCAACTTGTTATCTTCATCGTACCCCAACAATTTGGCATCTTCTGTTAGCAGCTTCTCGAGACTTGCAGTCACTGTTGCAATTTTTATCGTGCGATCTTCATTCGTTAGAAAATATCTTCTTTTTTTCAATTGTTTATCTGATACAATATATTCGTCAGCCATTTTTTTCTTTCAAGGCGGGACTATGGCGCTTGAAGTCAAATACAGACTAAATTTACGCACATGATATCGACTGATATTATCTAATCTTATCTTATATTAAATTACATCGTCACGTAATTTATTGCAATATTAAACATGTTAGATCTACACCTCTGAATAATATTTTTCAAAGTTATTAAAGAAATAATTTGTGACATTACATTAGATTTTACATGAAATCACAAAAAAAATGTTAATTAATTGTGTTTGTAGAGAATATTTGAACTAAGTGGTTTTTTGTTCATAAACGGACGCGTTTATTATCAGACAATGATTCTCAATAAATATACGAATTAAATTCAATGATATTTTTTTAAATTTAAAATTTAAGATTATTTAAATCTCAGACTGGATAATGTGTCCTTTTTCTATCAATAATGTTTTTTATATACGAAGTATTTCATACTAACTTTATTTTGTATGATAATAAAATATATATTTACCAGTTTCAAATGACAACTTTTGTTATCGAATAGAATTGCACAAAAAGGTTGGCCAGCCCGGC
>JAGXCT010033940.1:0-14926 GCA_022495035.1 Philopotamus ludificatus
GTCCATACCGCGGGGACTCGAGCCGTCTTGGTATGCGGTTTTTTGTAAAGAGTTTTTCTCTCTTGGCCATTGTTGGCATTGGACTTACATCTTCTACCTTGTTGGTATCGGATTTTACCTTGAATGTCTATATCTTTTTTATTATTAACACTTTACCGACGTAGATAGCGGTAGACAAGAGTTGGCTGAGACAGGACGCCAACATGGCGTAAGCGGATGTTAAAGTGTTAATCTTTCCCTGTGATTTCCTACCAGTTGAATAACTAGTCTATCTACAAATAGCACATGAGTCAGTGGTTTTTAGTTTTTTTTTAGCCTATTTTCTATAGGTTTTAAACAATTGCTTAGAATATTTGGCCCTGCTATTTTATCACCGATAGTAAAATTAATTATTTTTTGTTAAAAATTATTAGACAGAGAGTACGAATTTTTTGACAAATTTGAAGTTCTTCATGACGTGGAATTAATGAATGTTGAACTCTCTTCATCGTCTGACTCATCGCTAGAGTATCCACATTTCTTTCGTTTGTGAAGGATGATTTCACTTCGACTATCTGTTTCATTGCCGAGCGAATTGTCTTCGCCAATGTCTATATCATCACTATTTCTATAATTTTTTGACCATTTTTCACAATTCTGAATGAATGTGCTATTAATAATCATTTGTTAACTATTATAATTAACATTAGCAAACGTAAATGGGCCATCATCACTAATATCGAAATAATCATTGTCAAAAGTATCATTGAATTTGATAACAAAAGTTTCATTATTCTCATTATTTTCCATAGATTAATATTATTTAATTATAAACACTATTTCACTGATTTTACTGTTTCGCTATTATCTCTGACAACTTTCCAATATGAAGAAACCGACTGACTGCTCCAGTATTTTTCCAGTATGTCAGAGCATTCCAAGAGTGGTATCTAAGGTAATCCCAAAGTATCGCCCAGAGCCGCGGATAGGGATGTTGCGGTCACGAGTAAGTCCAATGCACGGGGGCCGCTTGAGCTGGCCTTTTACGCCAAACCATTTGTTGGGCGCAAATTTGAGTCGATTAGTTGCGCCCCAAGCACTAAAGGTCCGAACTGCTTGAAATGCATCCTGTGTGGATCGGGCAGGCCTGAAGCCAAATGGACGTTCGGAGAGGGGCGCATTTTCTTGAAGGTATCGCTCAAGACGTTTGGCAACCACCATTTCAAGCAACTTGCCCATAACAGGGAGCAACGTGATCGGGTGGTATGCTTTGGGGTCGGTCAGGGTTTAGTCACCGTCTTTAGGGATTACAAGTTTCCCCAATTTCCAACACTTCACCGGCCAGAACCCTTTTATAATTCCGTATATGAGGCATTCGTATCCGGGAGCCTTCCTTGGTTTGAGGCTTTTAACGTGAGCCTCAAGCTCAGTCAATGTGATGTCAGGACCAGATGGAATTGCCGGTAGGATTTTGGCCAGTCTTCAAAATTCTCCGTCGTTGTTAGAGTCGTTCCGCCAAGAGTCTTGGGATATTAGAGCGTTGATCAACGCAGTTGCAGTGTCCACCATAATTAGAGTAAGGGAGCCGTCTGGACGACGGATTGAGCTCAGGATACGCAGTGCCGAGTCTCCTCTCCTTATGAGCTGAAAAAATATTCCGCAAGGATCCTCGTTGCCAGTGCGGGAGACAACTCTCTCCAGCTGGCTTTCTTCGCTTTGATGACAGCCGCCTTGAAATAGTTGGAAGCCGCTCTCCAACGGCCTCGAAGCAGAGTTGTTTCATTCGCTGGTCCGTTATTGCGAAGGGAGCGACGATACGCTTGCCTGGCGCTGCTGGCTTTTGATTTAAGATCCTGCAGCTTCGAATTCCACCAGCTGTTGTCACTAGTGGCGGCAGCTCTGGCACGTCCAAGTGCCAGGTCCGCTGCTGCGACTATAGTGTCATAATATTCCGAGGCGTACTTATGCTGGTCTTGGAAGCCAGATATCAGTTGCACTTGAACAAAATAGTCGCAATGAGCTGACTTTCCGGCTCTGAAGTTCCTAGGGAAAAGTGCCGAACATCTTGAGCCGCTCGGCCTGGGACCAAAGGATTTGTAATCAATCGTGATCAAGCGGTGGTCGCAGATCACAGCATATGTGTGCACCGTCCAGTTTGAGCAGTAAGCCGAGGGAATATTAGCTGTATACGTCAGGTCAATGTGGCTTTCTCCGGAATGCTTGGAGAAAATGGCCGCACTATCGTTTCTATTAAGAATCCGAAGGCGATTCTCTGCAATGAAGCACTCCAAAATTTCCCCTTTGATGGATCTGCTCGACACAGGGGGTCCCCAACAGGCCGACCGGGCGTTGAAATCGCCACCAATAATGGTTTTAGCGGTCGGCAGTGCCGACAGAATTCTATCGAGGGCTGATAAGTATGGTTCGATGCGGTCTGACCACTGGCATTATAAACTGACAAGGTAAAGATTCAGACCCGTTCCGGAGATTTGGACCACCATAATGTGTTCACTGGACAAGTTCTCCAGGAACATAGCACGCAGCGAGAAGTTCAGCAAGGCAATAGCGGTCATGGGGTTAACCCCGAACTGGAAAGTCCTAACTGCAGAGCCTAGGCCTCTAGTGCGTCCTCTTCACGCATATGGCTCCTAATGCCATCTAGTTTTTGTGAAACAGCAGCAATCGAGAGGTCCGCCATACAAGCCCGGTTGCGACCAACATTTATTTGACCTAGTTTTAACTCATCAAATAACTTGGTGCATTTGGTGGACTGATGTCCACCAAATGCCCCTCAAGATTTTGATGAAGAAGTTTTAAATGTATTAGTTAGAATAATTAACAACTTTTTTTATATATCATGAAAAATTGGTTTTTTTGTGCTGTTATTTATTAAAATATTGTTTTTAGTAAATACATCAAGCTGGCAATTTAATATACAAAATTATACAAAACAACATTTTCATGATTTTTTTTATTGACATATTCTTTGTACATTATTTAGAAATATATTTAATAAATATTTTTATTTGATATGAAAGACATATATCTTCACCTATATTCATTTAAAATTTCATAAATGTAGCTTAAATAAAAAATAAGTTTTTGGATGGAGAATAAAATAAATAATAAATAATAATAATAATAAAAAAAAACAAACGCCAAATTTTTGGTTAATAAAGAACGTCCGTCACAATCATGACATCAGTTGAGACGGAGGTGTCCTCCAGGTGGCAGAGACCCGCCTCAGGGTTATAAGGCCGCGTAAAATAAATAAATATAATATCTTTTTAATGATATATTCTTCGACGTAAAGAACAACTTAGTTGTTTTAACACCATAAACACAATAATAATAGTCAGTCCTCGACTTAAAAGTCTTAAGTCAATTTTGGAGAGTGTACAACGTTTATAAAGCTGTTTAAAATATTGGTGAAGCCTGGAGTGAAGTTGCAATATCTACCATGAGTAACGTGTGGAATAAGCTCATCCCCCGGTTGGTTGAGGAGAGTAGTACACCAAATGAAGAAGTTGACGTAGTTATTCAAGATCTTTTTGAAATGACCAAATACTAAATTTAAATCTAGAGGAAGAGGATTTCGTTAGTTTGATTAACAGTCATTTAGCAGAAATTAGCAACGATATATTGGTAGAACTTGAGGACGAGAGAAAAAAAGAGGAATTAATTGAATAACCCAGGCAACTTGACACTGCGAAGATGGGTTAATATTTAAATGTAATCCGGGATTGATTAGCTGGTCTCGAAACTCAAGACCCTGATCCTGAACGATCTGCGTAAGTTACAGAAGCAGTAAATTATGATATCATATTCTACACTTTAATTTATAAAGAAAAGAAAAGGGCTAACAGTCGAATAACACTGGACCGATACTTGATGTAGTTCGTCCATATATTCTGTGCAATATGTCCAATAAATAATATTTTTAAAACCTTTCATAGCGTAATTCAAGGACATAGGTATATAGGTACGTACCGTGTAAAAAAGTGTTATTTAAATTTCTCAATCAAAAAGCCATGCATTTTTCGATCCATGAACATCTATTAATTCACATGATTATTAGAGATTATGTTTTTTCTGCAATTTCAATAAGAGCAATCCTGTCAAATGAAAACAAATCAAAAAAATATATGGTGAAAATCGCAATGATGTGTAAAATTTCAAAATTTTATCAAAATCCATCATCACAAATGGCATGACGCTTATGGTGCTACTTATGTATATTTGGACCAAAAACATAAAGACAGCAAACGCCTTCGCCTTCTAAAAAATTAAGAATAAATTAAATTGAAAATATTTTATTTAAATTACTGAAAAAAATACGATTTTATAATGATTAGTTACCATTCCTTCCATTTTTTTATAAAGTTGATAAAAAATTCGCTCAGTCGGTAAGTATAGCGGCAGTGTGAGCATACAGATTGTAAATCCAATATATATTCCATGCCAATATGCCGAAAATAATACAGTGATGATTCCTCTGAAATAATTTATTCACATGGATATAATGAATTTACAGTTGATTATCTTTTTGCACGGGAGATACATTCCAAAGACTACCGTGCAAAGAGGTATAATGTGTTAGGGGGGCGCGACAGTAGTACCGAAAAGGTAACCCACCGCTGCCACCAAAATGTTAGGGTACGCGACATTAGTCCAATAAATGAAACCCGTCGCTGCCTCCAATGTTAAGGCACCCGAGCTCGCGTATCAAAAGGTACACGACCGCTGGCGCCAAAACGTTCGATCGTCCGGTAGTTGACGATCGCGCTTCGAAGATCGAGACAAAGTGAAACACGCTTTGTTTGTTGATGATGTTTATTGGAGATTTTGCAGGTGTCGTCAGTTCGATGATAGGTGAGACGAAAGGATCCCAGAGACCTATCTCCGGTACGAGACGATGATAAAGATCCCAGAGACGTATCTCTGGTACGAGATGATGATGAAGATCCCAGAGACGTATCTCTGGTACGAGATGATGATGATCCCGGAGACGTATCTCCGGTACGAGAGAAATCACGGAGATGTGAGCTGCCATGACGGCGTGGTGAATGTCTATCTAATGGCTCAAAACGGGACATATTTATACGGTCTGAGAGTCACGTGACGATGATGTCACCGACTTTGCTTGGGAACAACTCGAGAATATCGAGAGCCCAGAAATGATACGGACGGACTATGCCGGTTTATAACAAATGCACTACTATAAATAGTAGTAGGTTCGATTAAACTCGAAACGTCCTCTGAAACAATTTATTTATATAATTACATACGTTTTAGGTCGAAAAATGCGTATTTTAATGAGCGTTAAATGGAAAAAAATATTTCCTCGTTACATTTGATATAATGTATTCTCCTTTAGTAGAAACAACCATTTCCATTTATTTAATAAGTCTCTTTTTATGAAATAATAGTTTTTTATAATAAAATTTACTAGGTTTGGAATCAAAATATTCTTCGATTGTTTTTTCTACTAATGTTGAACAGATCGAACCAAAGGATAGTCTGAAGGAGCTAAATCGGGGGCTATATGGCGGGCGAAGTATATTATCTCATCCAACTCCTTTATTTTATTTTCGGTCATCTTCTATGTATCGGGTCTGACATTGTCGTGTTGCAATAAAATTGATTTTTGATTAAAAACACCAGGTCTCTCTAACCCCTTAGTTGCCAAGTGCCGATTTAATCGTATTTTGCTGTTTACCTAATATTGCTCAAAACGACGGCTCCCCTGAAAACCCCTGAAAACAATCACGTCAAGGACGAAATATTTGTGACAAAACAGCACACTGCTTACAAATTATAGAACACATTTTACTATATTATTTTTTTTATATCAGAATCACAGCAATTCAACGTATATCCAGCCTATAGCGAGACATCGCCGAGTGTGCGTGTAATTTACGCGTCATATTGATTAGTTAAAAATCCATAATAACGACCAAATTATGAAGCATATCATAAATAACTTTATTAATCTAAGAATAATCTATGAAGAATTTATTAATAGCTTGATTTGAAATGCTTGGGGTCCCTGATAGACCCCTTCGGACGACACGGTTGTTCTCGAACTGCCGTGACAGATGAGTTAAACCACTTTATATTCTGGACGTGTGACAAATATTTTTAGTTGTTGTATTATTTTTTCGGCAGGATTGGTACAATTTGCAATTACACCTATCCCTCGATTTACGCGGTAGATACGTTCCAGGAGAAATGCGTAAATCGACAAGGACTTCGGATTCATACAAAACGGAAGATAGAGTTCAAGAAATAAAATCCATAAATCAGGATCTTTAGAAGTTCATATAAAGTAAAGGGGGTTCCAAGCCGCGTAAAATGTATATATATACATAGCATACGCGTTTATTGTGACACGTGCTACAAAATATGCTTATGATTTTTTTTTAAAAAATGCTTATTTTTTTTCTGACCGCGTAAAAGTGGGGAAACCCATAAAATCGAGGGATAAGTGTACGTATAGAGATTGTTTGTCCCGTACAAAGGAATTCTGTATCTTCAACTAGGTGCAAAAAAAATCTTTCACTAAAATAAACATTCTCAGATGTCACCGATGAATAGAAGAACATACATCCCGTCTTAACCCTTTGAAGTCAGGTATCCACGTATTATTGGACATCATTTTTTTTACTATGGCAGGTCCAGTGTCCACAACGATATGGACATTTTTACAAGTACTAAATATTCTATAGCGGTTTTATTATTTTTTTAAACTGTAGAGAAAGGAATTAAAATGTTCTACAGAAGGGAATAGTATTGCTTTACTACTAAAAAAATTAGACCATAGAATTGTTTTGGAACGCAATGAAAAAAAAATGTTCGAGTTAGATTGAATTTTGTCCACTGCGAATTATAAAATCCTGAGGAATTCAAATGTGTATCTTTGGAGACGCTGTGGCACCGTGAACATCATATTTGTGAAGTTAGCATCTGACGTTTGTTCTTGGCATACGTTCACAGAAGCAGAATGGTTTTGCATTTATTTAATAATTTGCAGCAAGAGTCAGTGTTGTCGCGTGCCGGTATTAGGCGTAGGTAGCGATGGCGTTGCGGGGCATAATCAGCCGTTTCTATTAAGATTCTGCAGATTAAGAATTGGGCGCTATCCAGGTAATTCAGTGACGTGTATTATGCAGGAGGTGCCCGTAGCGCGGTGATCAGACCGTGAATTAAATACGAATTGGCCATAACCTTCAATCTAATTATTATTGTTACAATCCGCGTGACAGCTCGATTCCGGGCTGGCTGGCGACCTGACCCGTATTCGAAGAGCCTAGATAGCCTGGAGAACATCTATCACACCACGAGTCAGCGGCTTATCGCGGCTAGGACGGAGTCCTCCAGGTGGCAAAGACCCGCCCCAGGGTTATAAGTCCACTGTTTAGTTTAGTTTAGTTAGGTGACTCCGGAAATAAAAGGTTACCATATATTCACCGACAGATTTTAAATAATCAAAGCACTGAGGACTTTTAAAAGAGAATTATTTACCTTATCAGTACCATAATGATAAATAAAAAAAGGTTACAGGGATATAAAAAAAACGCAAAATTGAAACATTAGACGAAAGTAGCATAAGCGCAAAATGATACACTTATTATTGGCTTGGCGAGATAAAGGAAATGTAACGATGCTTAGTACAAAGCACGTAAGTCATCGCAATTGGTGAGGAGGAGAAGAGCCAGAAGAACCCGACAACGCATTTATAATGATGTAAAATTAAGTTATTAAAAAAATCCAGCAGTAATTCAGAATTACACATAAAGGAAATATGGGAGGAGCAGACACTGCCGATCAACTGTAGCAATCATATTATTGTTTCACATGCAAAGATCCTTAAAATGGTGGAAACTTATTTTTTGGGGGTTTAAAACCTCAATTGTAAATTCTTACATTTTATATAAGTGAGGAAAAGAAAGCCCCCGAGTCACATTAATTTCGCCAAATGTTGATGATGCAACTCATCGGGAATTTTCGTGCAGCCAAAAAGACAGATACTGGGCGTCGATCAACAACCAATGAGGAGCAACGATTGGATAGAAATCCTCATTATATATGATTCAACCAAGTACAAAGATTGTATGGTGTGCTCATGAGTATGGTATTCCAGGTAAAGAAGACCGAGCATATTATATTGCGATACTTGCGAGAAGCCTGGACTACCCAGGAGATTGTTTAAAAAAAATTACCACACTTTAGGTAATTTCTGAGTGAAAATGTTTATAAATTAGTATTAAATATATATTAATAGCATCATTTGTATTAAATACTCATTTGTTATTTATTTTACCTAATTTAGCTTCATTTTACCATAAACATTTTTTTATTAATTCATTGAAATGGCTTGGACCTGGGCTTGGACCTGGTGGAACACTTTTGAAAAAAACCTTTGGACCGCAAAGGGTTAAAGGATCAACATGAGACTGGTACACAAGTGATGGTCAACAATGAAAATGCAAAATCCGCCTTTTTCGAATTGACAACCTAATATATATAATTTATATACACCCGATTCACTTTTTCCACGGGGATGTATTTTAAAGATTACCGGGCGAAGCAGATGAGATGAGCAAATAAAAATTGTAGTAGGTTAAATTATGGTAGATTTAAAATATGCCATTTAATATACCGCAATTAGTCAATAATAATAACTAGTAATTAATTAATATACTTTTAGATTTTCTATTCATATCAATGTCAATAATTATAGAGAAAAATGAGCCAAGACCATTAGTCTCATAAAATAAAAGTCCTTTTGTATTGTAGATAATTGACTGAAAAGACCTTAAAAAATTAACGATTGCAGAAGTTATAGAATTGACGACTCCCGAAATGCTTAATTATGAACAAATATTTCAGATTGTACCCTCGTGCAAAAAGGGAATCGTGCGTTTATTTTATTACCTTAACGACTTGATGGGACCTGTCTTCGGTAAAGATTTATAAACATACATTCCCATAAAATATTGTATGGATTTATTCCAAGACATAACACATTTCGACACCCATGGCGAAAATAGTACAGTGAAAATGTCTATATTACTGATCGTATCAAAATTATAAGATAATTTCTTAGCTTCCTGTGAAGATCTATGAAAATTAAACTACTTGTATTATTACATAAAATCACATAATATATAAGTGCATGTTTACATACATTTTTTTGCATTTATCATAATCCTTTGTAGGTCCATGTGTGGATTTGTTATTACACTCAATGGGATAGGCACCCAATCCGGCAGCTGAACAAATGCATTCCGATAGAACGAGTCCGCTGCAAATCCAGAAATTGAATCTTTGTTTTTGAATGACGGCATACATTATTTTGTAAACGTAAGATTGACTTTCAAATTCATCCGTAAAAACGTACTGTGACAAAAAATATTTAAAAATTGTAATACAATTTCATAAAAATAGTAATATCATTTTTTACCAACATCAAGTGGCCAAATATAATCACAAATCATGATCAACATGAGATAGAAAGGAAGGTAGTATATTTTTTTTTTATACTCGGCGCCATCTCCATATTTTGAAAATGGTAGCTTTATGAAGTCATCGTACGTCCTGTACCGTATGTAAGGACCTGGATGTAGAAATAATATATACATTTTTATTTTACAATAATTCGACATCGACAAACACCATGATTTTAATAACCCTTTAAACTTAGACAACCACAAGCGCTTTTTGGCGTGAACATAAGGCTGTACCCAAAAGCAATGACGTTTTTTTAATAACAATTCATTAAATGAAAAGATTTATCGTTTACCTTTATTCCAAAAATGAACTGCTTTCGTTAGGAAATATATATAATCTTATTCCATCTCTCTGATAATCTTATGATCACTCTTTCAAATCCGATCCAGCTGATCACAATAAAGCTGTACCGTTATTGTAAGGTCTGGTTTTAATGTATCAAATTGAATTATCCACTTGCAATCCTAATAACACATTTTTCTGAGGATGCCTGGTCTCAGCCATTGTCGTCTGCGTCTGTCGTTTAAGTAGAGAACCCATTTTTCATCACCAGATATGGTAGAAATGGAGAAACAGGCATTTTCTCGTTCAGCTTAGTTTTATTGATTCAGCTCATGCGGTACCCAATTTCCCTGTCTTCACCAACCTTTTCGATGAAATTAACATGTCTTTGCGCACTTGAACAAGAATATCCTGGAGTGTCTACTACTTTCTCAATCGACGAAGTTTGATTTGCTTCAATTTGGAAGTCAAAAGTCGTTATTCACCTAATTGGTCTTAACATCCGCCAATAAATTACATTTTTTTTAAGTGACAATAGTATTTTTTTTCAAAAAAAAATAAACATGTTATTGTGACGTCGGAGGAAAGCTGGAAAATTGGTTCGCTTGGTCTATGACATTTGTAGAGCAATTCGGCAGTGAGCTAATGCGATGAGATCATGGGTGACGACTTATTCGGTGTATGGAGACATTAACCCGAATATGGTTCTGGAAGGATCCTGGCTCTCAAAGTGTTTGCTATACTACGCATCAAAATTAGGTACTGCTTCATACAACAGGAGCAAGGTCCCATGGTTTGAGATCTATCGGGTACAGTGACCTAACCAACACATGCCATGGATCAAGACAAAGGAAAGCATTGGTTCCCCGACGAAGCCTGCAGTTTATATATAGATGCTCTAGAGTTTGAGAGGTCAGTTGAAGACGGTTAACCATGTAAGAAGGCGATAGCCTTCCCGGTTAGAAAACAGCGCACTTTGTTAGTGCGCTGTTATAATTTATATATTGTTGTATCTCCTCTTCGATGTGATAATCGTTTAAATAAGTAATAATGGGGTCGGCTAGGCTAATTCGTCCGCTGTATTGTTTTCGATAAATAAAAAAGCTGTCTCTATGAATTTGTGTCTCGCTGCGTCCTCCGTTATATCCATTTCGAATCCTGAGAAGCTTCCACGTTACAGTATTTTTAATAAAATATTAACGGTTTTACTGTTAAACTACGTATACACGAGACGACACAATATAGAACTGATGATAATTGGTATTGAAAAAACGACATTTCTTTCGGGTTCACCTTATATTATGGTTATTAAAATCTTAGTTTATTGTCTAAAGTCTCAGTCACTTTTTTTTAAATTAAAATATTTAATAGTTTGTGAGATGTGCATGTCTTACCAACAACCATTCCAAGATAAGAAAATGAATAGTGCATTATATCCATAATTGCCAGGTCAATGGGTTGATTATCGTTTTCTTCTGGATGAGTATTTTTATCTTTTGTGTCTTTGTGAGAGTTGTGAACGTCAAATGCTAAACCCATGAGCTTACATGACATTAACATCATACAACAATTATATTGCATATACAATACGCGAAAACAATCAAATAGATATATTCGGACCATGGTAAGATACAACATGATGTAAATGATAACATAATAGTGACACTTCCTGAAATTAAAAATATTACATATATAATTGAAATTAATTGTATCGATTTATAATATTAGCTCTAGACATTATTAATTATATAAAATTCCTTTATATTTTTCCTCAATTATCTTGGGGGGTGCTGCAGCTCCGCAGTGTTTATGAACGAGCCACCAATAAAGATTATCACAGCTTCACACGCTTTTATCAAAATATTTATCATATCTCTCATTTTAAATAGATCCACACCTCCTTGACAAACGAAACAATAAAAAGCACTTATAAATGTGATTATTATTGCTTACTTTTTATCTGCATTCACAATAATCAAAGCAGCTCCAATTGTCGAGAGTACAAAGTGCCAAAAATGGCTACCAAAAAAACAACAGCTCAAGGACAGTCCAACACATGTCCCAGCCCACTTTCTTCTGTTCACACCCTCTATCTTTTTGTACACCAGTAAACTAAATAAATAACATGACACCAACAAAGCTATAGATATAGAATTTTGTATTAGTAAGATGACACTCAGAGGCAACTCTTCTGCCATGTTAATTGCACGAGAGCCAAATACTGAATACCATACACAATCTCTATTTCAATTATTCTGTTGATGTCACGAAAATCGACTATAATTGTTGGTTACAAATAATGATTTTTGGATATTCTAAAATAAAATGCAAATACATTTTGAATGGATGAATCTTCAATTTCTTTTATTAGTGATGCTAATAATAACACCATTTATAATATATATTATGTCATTTTCAGCCTATAGCTCATTGCTAATGTACCTAGATTGGCCCTCAATTGGTCGTAAATACATTATAATTACAAAAAGAATATAATTTATTTAAAACAGGAAACTGACTTTTTTCCGATAATAGTCTTATTATATTTTAATAAAAAATAATACATTCCACTATAAATATAATAAATACTCACGCAAAAAATAAATATATAAATATCACATTTCCCATCAACCACAAAGATAAAATATTTATTTTTGTTTGGACATTTATATAGATTTGTAATATTTTATAACTTTAATAAGTTTATTTTAAAATTTGAATTTAAGTTTAAAACTTTATTCCGCATTGTAATTTCAGTTGAATCGTTGAGGTGAGCTCCCGGTGTATGAGACATGGTCATCAAGAATCACTTTAAAGCCAAAACATTACTAGAGGTCGACCGACACTTTGTTTACATTTGATTTGTGACAGTTAGACCTGGACTTAGAAGCCATTGGCTAGCCTTAAGGTTTAAAAATTGGCTTCTATTACATTTCTTATAAACCAATAAAACATTTAAATATTGAATTTGTATTTTATTTATTACCAAAAATTGTTGAATAATGCATTTATCACATATAAATATTATGAATGATGCTAGTTCCCTTAATAAACAAGTGTTGTTATCTTTTCAGTTATCTTGAGAGATAAGATTTGGTGTTATTTACTCCATAATAAAACAAATACTTCATTGAAGAAGTGCAAGATGGCGATTCCGGTTTGTATTGTTACTGTTATTCTCATCTCATAAATTAATTGATTAAAATCTCATATTCATGCAGAGAAATTTTATTTATTTTAATGAAATATATTTATAAATATAATTATTCAGCTAGAAACGGTTGTCTCCATTTATCGCTCACTCGCGCAAATACCAGCCCTGACGAGTGCAAATATTTATAACAAAGGAAAGACTATTATTACTACATGGATGGAGAGAAATCCAGAGAGGAATAAAAGTTCTAAACTGTTATCTACATTGGAAGTCGATGCAGAACTTAATGTTGTCAAAGAATCACCATTTCCAATTGATATTACTAATGAGTAAAAATATATTCAGATAAATCCAATACTTTTATCTGTCATTTGATTAATAAAAACCATATTTTTAGATTGTTAGCTGTTTCATCGCCTACGGAAGCTTATAGAGCACTGTTCCGACAGTGCGCCAAAGACAGTAAAAAACAATACTTGGAAATATGGACAAAACGACATATGAAAGAGTGTATCGACCTCCCAGCACTTGAAATCCATGGCGAAGTATATGTTGATTGTTAGTTTAATCTTACATTCTTGTACTCTCTGTTTATTTTATATATAAAAATATTAATCGAAAATTATCAATTAATCAGCTGAATTCGGAAGCTTGAGTTGGAATAATTCCGAGTCTAAAATTATCTATATTGCGGAGAGAAAACTACCGAAATCTGAATCATTTTGTAAACGTAAGCCCATAAAACCCAAGGTTGAATCTGATACATCTGATCCTACACCGACAGTGACCCCGGTAAATTTTATAATAGTAAAATATTAAATGTTAGGAGGTTTTTATATTTTTAATAAATTTTAGGGAAACGAATATGAATACAAAGCCGAATGGGATGAACAACTAGTAGGCAAACATCTTTCTTCATTAATAATATGTGATTTAAATAAAATCGATTTCACTGTTGTTGATTGGCTTCCGGCTAGCTGGTGTCCAGGACAGGTAATTGATTTACGTTACAATTTAAACTGAAAATTCTGAAATATCAAGTCGTCAAGTATGAAATTTGTATTGAGATGTATGGTCAAATTTGACAGTCAGATTCGTATCGAAGTGCATATGAATTATCGTTGATGTAAGCAAATAATATTAACCCTTTGGACGCGTAAAGCGACTATAGTCGCCCGAATTTTTTTTCCTCTTCGACGCGTAAATCGACTATAGTCCATGGCTTGTAAAAAATCGAACTCTAACAATCTCACTGCACAATCGTTTAACGAAAAGGCATTTTCCGGAATCATCTGTAGGAAGCAAACCAAACTGTTTAGTTTGCTCAATTTTGCCAAAAAATTGCAAAAAAAGGTAAAGACGATTGTAAGCGAATTTTATAGAATACTTTATTTTTCATGGAAAATTTGCATTTTTCAAATCAACTTTTTTTTTTCGTTTACCGCGTTGAAAGGGTTAAGTCATCTAGTTGGAATCAGTAGCGTGAAAAAGTTGTATAAGTGAGTTTCACATGAACTGAATAAAAAGCACGAAAAACAACACCTGAAATCTTGCATGATGTTGCAAGTGTGATTCATTATGATTACATGAAATCTGGCTCATCTATCACAATAGAAGTATACTGCAACCATCTGGACCAAATGATCCAAAAATTTACAAAAAAACCGTCTAGATTGGTAAAAAAATCGGCTCCTATTCTATTGCCCGGCAACGCTAGACTTCACAAATGACATTGGCATAACTACAGGAATTGGAGTTGAAAGTTCTCCATCATCCACCACACTTGTCCGATCTTCTGGAATTTCAATAACTTTATCATAAGTAAACAATTTAATTATGACAATGCTGTAAAACAGGCCTTCTAATATTTCCTTGTCTCTGAATTACCAGCATTTTACACCACCTGACTGAAGAAGCTACCCTAAAGTATCAAAAATGTATTGACAATATACAGTTTTTTCACGTCAAATGCACCTTTCTTCAAATCAAATGCACCTT
>JAGXCT010033940.1:16139-37824 GCA_022495035.1 Philopotamus ludificatus
AAAAAGGTGCATTTGATTTGAAGAAAGGTGCATTTGACGTGAAAAAACTGTATCGTTCCATTTATATATAAAAAAATAACAAATTTTGTTTTTTTCTACAAATTCATACTCGACGTCCTGATAATATTTAAAATTTTAACACATTCACTATATTTTTAAGGTTTTATGGGCTCCTGATGATAAATCGATAGTCGGGGTGGCATGGGAAACAGAGCCCAGAAGATTTGGACTAATATTCTGTACCAATCGCAAGAGTTGTATATTTAATGTCACTCTGGATGGAAAATATCGTAAAATCGTATTTATATAATTGTTTTATGTATATATAATATGCGGTTTTACATGTTTCTTCCCAATGAATTCTAGAAATAATATCAAAAAATAATAATGCAGTGAGATCGCCAAGATTCAGCAATAACGGTAAATGGCTTTTTTGGCTACAGCGCACTGAAAATGGTCCCCATCATTCCGGCCATCAACTAGTTAAAACTGCATGGCCTCCAACTGATGATGTATGCTTTTCCAATACATAATATAAACTTAAAATATTACATATTAAACATCATCTTTAAATTTTAATTTAGCCCATCGTTGAAATTGTAATAGATAAAATTGAGACTGAAATTACAATTGAAGGCAATAATAAATTTACCGGAATTTATTCGGAGAGGATAGCTAAAAGAGCTTTTGCTGATGATGGGAAAAGACTTGTATTTTCAACACCACAAGAGACTGAAGCTAGGACGTATGTCGTCAATACTGGTATAAAATAAAAATATACGTTATTTATTTTAAATGTATTTATTATAAAATGATTTCATTGCTTTTCAGAAACTAAAAGAATAACAGACATTTCTGATAAATCGTTTCCTTCTAGTACGATCGTTCTTGATGTCCATCATGATCTAATTTTAGCATCGAGAAGTTCATTCAAACAACCGGCACAAGTATTACTGCAATCATTTAATTATCTCTTATGAATATCATTTATAATGCATATTTTTATTTTAATTAGCTGATCATGGCTAAATTGCCTTCGGCTGGATTGGAACAAAACATCAAATGGGTTTTGATCGATCCTCAGGCAATACAAATTAACGAAGAGATTGCCTCCGCTAAATTAGAATATATGAATCTGGAACATGAAGGCGTAACGGATACAACAAGTAATCATTTATTATGACACTGATTCCATCTGTTTTATCTGTATGACATTAATTTTTTATTTTCAGAAAAATTCTCGGCTATATTCTTTGGTAATTCTTCGAGACCGCTTATTGTATGGCCTCACGGAGGTCCTCATTCTAGCTTTATTAATAGCTATAGCTTAGAAGCTGCATTCTTTTATTTGCTCGGTACGATAAATAACAATTTACATTTTAAAATAATTGTTTATAACGATCGATCAATGAATTTTAGGATTTTCTATTGTACAAGTAAATTATCGTGGTTCCACTGGAGCTGGAGAAAAATCCTTGATGTATCTTTCTGGTAGAGTTGGCGATGCTGATGTTAAAGATTGTGTATTGGCCACGGATGAAGCGATTCGCAGATATTCTCTGAATGAGGATAAATGTGTCCTTTTGGGTGGCTCTCACGGTGGATTTTTAATCGGTCACCTCAGCGGACAATATCCTGATAAATATACAGCAGTTTTCAGTCGAAATCCAGTTATTGACATTGCATCTATGATAAATGGCACGGATATACCTGATTGGTAATGCACAATCATAGAATGGAATATAATTACACAAAATACTTACAAAATATTAATCCTATGTATTTATTTTACACTTAGGTGTACGTTTGAAGTTGGTGTGCCGTTCAATGATGTCGGACCTGCCAGTGCTGAAACATTATCTAAAATGAGAGATTCTTCCCCACTAATACATGCTCATAAAGTGAAGGCTCCCACACTCCTATGTCTGGGCTCTAATGATAGGCGTGTTCCATACCATCAAGGTATTGAATTTTTCCACAAAATTCAAGCAAATGGTTGTAAAGCAAGGTGAGTTATGAAAATATACATATTGCCATAATTTATATATTTTTATCAAATCCTGATACAATCATTTGATTTTATAAAATGTTTATATTTTTTTAGAATGTTGATTTATGAAGATAACCACTCTTTGAGCAGTGTTGAAGTCGATCATCTTATTAATGGTGCCGTGTGGTTGTTAGAACATACCAAATAAATATATTTACATTCTTCATTTGTATGATGTAAACAACATAAATGTAATCTTATTCAATAAATTTATTAAAGTTTTCTAATATTTTTCAAACTATTAAATAATAAAATAATAAAATAATTTAAAACGTATATATTATTTCCGAAATATAACAAACTTTTATTAATGTGTAAAGGTTTATGCGTGATCGATGCAAATCAATGAAAAAACGAACAACTAGACCCCTACGTTATCAGTTTTAAATATTTAGAAGACATTAAATAAATCCTTCAATCCTTAAAGAAATTTACATAATTACATCCCGCATGCGAATGAATATTCAATTGCAAAAATATAAATATGACTCAAATTTACTAACGAAACTTTTGGTATAAAGCACATCTCGCTAGAGTGTGCGGTGAATTGATAGTTGTCACCCCGGGGTGACCACAGCGGTAAAAGGGTTAATAAAACAATACAATAAAGACAATTTTAAAATATAAATAGTGATATTCCTAGTGCAAATTGTTTCTAGAGATATGTTTACTGCGTTATTTTTAATTTAGATTCGGATTTTTATTCTCCGCTCCGGTAATAATCAAAATAAAATATGGAATAACTGAAAATTGGTAGGGAAAAATATTGCATGAATATTAAATAAAATGTTAAAATAAAAAAAGAGTTTATAATAATATTATTATTGAAACTTTATTATAATTTAACGTGTTAAAAGTAACGATATTTCTATACGCGGCTATGGCCGTAAACTTTTGTGTTTAAACCGTCCTTCTCTTTCTGTCGTCGCCGCCGCTGTTCTGTAGGTGTGTAATCCCGTGTTTTTATCGACATCCTTCCCTAAAACGCTAAGCAACATCCGACAATTGATTAGCATCAGGTTGCTCCATCGGCCTGCGCTAAATCGAGCGCTTATCTTCATCATCCGTACCGAACTAATATTTTTTCCGTTTCCAGATATTGCTGTTCAGCACCACCGCAATGGCCAAGTCAAAGAATCACACAAATCATAATCAAAGTATGTTTTTTCGTTAATATATCGAGATCCTTTTTATTGTTTACTTAGAATTAAGTTCAAAGTGATTAAACATTTAGAGTTTAGAGGTTATGTTTTGAAACGTCAGTCGAATGCATGGTGATACTTATAAGTATTTAACTGTGTTTTAAAACGTTCATAATTGACGGTGAATACATCTTGCATGATCAATAATCGTGTTTGTTGATTATTGAATTATAGTTATAATTTAGAGCATCAGTGACAACATCATATTTATATTAAAAAAGTCGTAATATATTACTATTGATATTAGCAATAAAATTCCATCCAATAAATTTAACATTATAATGATACCATTTTTATATTACAGACAGGAAAGCTCACCGTAATGGGATCAAGCGGCCAAAGAAGACCAGGTTCGAATCTACTTTAGGGGTCAGTATATTCAATACCGTTCATATTATATTCTTACATTATTGATTCTATGGTTTTTTTATAACTTATTTAGATGGATGCCAAGTTCTTGAAGAATCAGAGATTCTCCAAGAAACACAATCTTAAGCCAAACAAACAACAAGCGAAGACAGCAGAAAATTTAGCTCAAAGACAGGCCAAGAAGTCTTCTCCGGCACCCGCAAAGTAGATTATTGTAATGAAATAAACAACTTAAACTAAGAATAATGTTTTTATTAATTAATCCAAGACATTGAAATGCATATCGTCTGCCCAGTTTGCAATCACTCTGATTATAGTATCGGCTTGGGCGTGCGGAGAGGCCCTCAATAAATGTAAAACTTCCCGCAGAGCTGCTGGGGTCTCACGTCCTGCGGCAACTGCCTGTGCGACACCTGCACATGCTCCTCGCATGCCTTCCCAGAATTCTGGATTTGGTTCTAATCTACGAAAATTATTTATATCAGACTGCGTTACGCATCACAAAATGTACATGTATTTTACCTGTCCAGCATATGAAAAGCTCTTACTGCAATGATGAATTCACCCATCCGGTATGAATCATTGCCGACAATTTGAAGTAAACTGAAAAAATCCGGTGTTCCTGTGAACTATCAATTTTTTTCATTAATAAATACAATATTTGAATAATAACTACGTTATAATATCACCTTTTGGCAGACGTCCCATGCGAGTTGAGCATGTTTATTCATAATATGGCATCGGCAGAGACATGCCGCATACGTAAGGGAATTTTTTATGGTTTCATCTTGTACAATTAATAGGGATTCTTCTGCCTCTTTATAATATCCTGTTGCACATTTCGCCTAAAATAATTTAAATTAAAAACCGTTCGATAGTTACGTTAAATGCAACGTATAATGAAAAGTACTTGTCCATAATTGTAATTGAATGTATCGTCGTTAACAAAGAAACTCTTTATCGAATTAAGATACACGAGAACCTCTTCAAATTGACCGTATAAAAAGTATGACGATGCCATACACTGCCGTCCGGGAATTGTATCACATTCGCTAGCAGAGCTGCCGACTAAATGGAGACACTGCTGTGCGATTTTTATATGTTCTTCCTAAAAAAAACTTGTAACTTAGCATTTTGTCAGCGTAAGTAATGCTTATGATTATCGTACCGAATCAATTTCTTGTCCCAAGGCCGCATGGACGACTCCTTTCAAGATGTATTCTAAAGGCACAGCCGGTTCCAAATCTCCGAGAAGTTCTAACGCCTCTTTAGGTTCGCCTCCACGGAGTCTTCTAGCTACGAGATTCAATCTAGCTTCACCGACGACTCCAACAAGACTCGGCAAAACCTACGAGATTAACGTTTAAAAAAAAAATATTAACATCGTTTTGCTGTAAAATTACCTTTAGGGCACTTTCACCGTTTCTGAAGATGACCAGATTATGTTTTACTAAATCATGGCCGAATGTGTGTTGATCAGTAGATATGTTTTTAAGTTCATTCTCAGCGGCTTTTCCATTATAAAGTCTAAAATATACAATAATAATATGATATCCTGAAGATGAGGATTCCGAGATGAATATTTGGAGCCGTATTCGACGACGGGGATGGGGATAAAGCTGTACCGACTATACAAGGATATACTGGTCAGAGTGGCCAGACTCCGGTAGCCCGGTCACATGCCAAGGATTTTTTTATTTTTTTTATTTATTTATTCATTTTCTAGAGAAACTTACAGCATAAATACAATAACAACAAGATAGATACAATAGGCCAATTAAAAGTTTCTACAAATACAAAAAGAATAATATAAAAGATTAAGTTAAGAAAACATGAAAATCAGAAGAAATCAATGAAGAGAGAATAGAAAGAAAAAAATTACAATACATGAGATATTTTATTTTTAATAAACATATTTGCCGCTAGCGATGAAAGACATGTAAAGGAACTGTAATAATCATTTTATTGTCATTAAAAGGTCTATATCCTGCGTTCAAGCCATTGTACAGGTTGCAGCTCTGATGGCTGATATGAATTATGGCTTGATAATTAGAGGACACATAAGGAACATGCAGAAGGGCCATTTAACGTGGGACGAATCGGAGGCAGTCAAAGAAAATTTCATTAGGATAGCCGGACAGTCGATATCTCCCTGTAGTATGCGTGAGAGCAAAGTTAAATCGGCTACATTACGTCTATAATACAGGGGTAGGAAATGAAGCTTATGACATAGAGATTCGTAGTTACCGTATTCAATGTTCCATTTGAATGAAAGATATCTCTAGAATCGCTTTTGAATAGCTTCGATACGGTCAATATAAATCGAATACTGAGAACTCCAGATCTTACAGGTATATTTAAGATGGCTTCTTACGTATGGGCACTATAGATTTTTTAAAGTTTTCATAGATTTAAATTCTTTAGAGCATCGCATAATTAAACCGAATGCTATAGATGGCAACAACTTTTTTCGTGTAGGTCAAAACGCATTTTTTTGAATCGGCATTTAAATCTATAAAAGAATCTACTCTTACCACAGTTAGTTTATTATGATAATATGCAGGAATTGGCACATTTTTTTTTCCTTGAGAAAGGTCATTTGCCATACCTTAGAGCGTTAATATCTAATTTGGTCGTGTACGGTAATCAGTCAATCTGTAGAGTCCTCTTGTGAAGAAACCGCGGTATCAGTATTCAATTTAACTGTCTTGAGAATCTTCATATCATCGGCTAACATAAGGCAACTGGAATTCTTAAAGCAATCGTCAATGTCGTTAATAAAAAAATGAACAGTGGAGGTCCAAGAAGGCTGAGCAGAGGTGCAGCCGAGGATATAAGCCAGTTAGATTTGCATCCATTAATTACGACTGCTTGACACCTCCGATATATGAGGCCAACCATCTCGCAGGTTTCCATGGATGCCTGCTTTATAGAGTTTACGAAGCAGGATAACGTGGTCTAGCCCATCAAATGCCTTACTGTAATCAGTGAACACTATCCATGCCGCCACTGTCCATAGTCTCAGTAATAAAATCACTCGAGAGAGTCAAGTTAGTAACTGTTGACTTGCTTCTTAGAAAGCCACGTTGACTTGGGTTAAAATGATGCTTGTAAGTGGCATACAGTTGATTATACAAGCGGCACCAGCAACAGCAAGCTTGTGCAACTTGGAAATGGGTCTATAGTTCAATACGAGATTTCAGACCTTTTTTATGGAATGGGACTCACAGCTGCCGACTTCCATATGCTTGGCGCGGCTTACCCTCATCTTAAGAGATCGTTTAAAGCGATAGCAGCTAGTGGGTAAGGCTGGATTCATGCGAGCATTTTACAAGTAAAAACGGAAATTTCGTCAGGACCCTGCAGATTTGTTAGTGTCTAGAGATGAAGCATTTTTCCACACACTTAGTGGAAACAGTGATATTATTAAGAGAATGAGATAACTTGCCCTCCTCAGTAACATTTGAAGTATCTAAAATTGATACATTTCTAGTGGGCACCCCCAAGAATGATGAATGGAAATGGAAATGGAAATGGAAATGACTTTGAAAATTGAAATCTAAATAGCTGAACTAACGATGACTATCGGCGTGTCCTGGTCTACTACTCAAAGATGTCTAAAAAAATATAGGAAAAATTCAAACACAAACGCACGATTTGTCCGACCGCAACAAGGCGGAACGTCTCAACATATGCAGATTATTGCAAGAAAAAGAGTTAAAAAATCCAAAATATTGACCAAATTATGAAGCTTATCAAGAATAACTATTTTTATTCTTAGAGTAATCCATTAATACCTTGACTTGAAATGCTTGGGGTATTTGAGATGCTCCCTTTGGACGATGAGGTTGTTTTAGAGCCGCCGTTACGGAAAGAGTAGACAATTTCAGATTCAATTTCGTTGAAAAATATGACAGATGGCATTAGAAATATATGAAAAACTAATACATGATAAAATATACGTTCTTGTATTCGCTAATTTTAACTAGCAAATTAAAACGTATCTTTACTAGGCGACGTCTCCTTTAGAAAGGTTGGGCCACCACAGTATGGACGTAAATGGGTAGTCCTCAACTCATAATAAAGTTACAATGACTTATTTAATATTTGCATAGTAGTCTGGAATGTATCCCATGTAAAATGAGAATCGGATATACTCGTGTTTACATCATATTTTAATTTAAAATACCTGAATAAATTGCACGCCTTTAAATTGATGGCTATGGTCGAGTTTGGATGTTGATTCAAGTACACGCTCAACACTTCTTGTGATACATCATAATAATCGAGTTTATAATAACACAGAGCGACGTAGACATTTAATGCTAGCTGATTTCTGCAATAATATTATTTGATGATTGATTTATTCTTCATTCCACTATCATATCCGACGAACCTGTTTTCGAGTAAAAGCTTTTTATAAATATCAATAGCTTCCTGATAATGCGCACGCAAATAATGAATGGACGCAAGACTCAGTTGATCCTCGGCGACGTCTCGCAATTTTTGGTGACGATCCATCAATGTCGCTTCGTCGCTCAATTTATGAGATAGATGAAATAATATCCGATTCTAGAATAATCATTATGATTAAAATATTAAATATTTAAAATAACATTTATTTGTATACTTTTAAAGGGGTATCTTTGCACTTCGAGGCGGCTTCTTGGGACTCGTTATACATTCCTGTAAATAATAATTTTTTGTACTCATAAAACGATTTGATTGATTAATTAATATATCTTACCCAAATAAAAGAAGCAAACGGCTCGGTTTATCTCAATATCGGCGATCGCAGTTTTGATATCAGTCTTTACGTCACGCAGACCATCATAAATATCTAAAGCTTTTTTGTAATCTCCTAGATGGAATGCGCAGTAACCACTCCATACGTCCAGCCAAATGTTAGGCTCATTCACAACGCTTTGCAAAAACTGAAATTCACGGTTTCGATTATAATTATAAAATTGTAAACGAGGTTTGGTGCATTCTCGCAAAAATATAATCGCCAGATCCAAGAGCAATGCATTGATGTTATATATTACCTCCAATAATGTCAAAGCACCAGTATAGTCACGTTTTTCAATGAAGTCTTCTAGGTCTGGAAACGTCTTCTTGATTTGAGACGATTTACTATACTCTGATGTCTGGGCATTTCCCACAGGTTTAGAACGAGAGAGTATCTTTAAAAGGTTACATTCAATTAGTTTACAAAGAAAAGTATAGTAGATGAGGAATATCAAGACGATATTTGTTTTCATTAATTAAGCTCAATGAAGAAATCCTTGATTTTTAACCTAAAATTCAAATCACACAGTGGAACCACGATTTATAGCTCTCAACATGCATAGTTTTTTTCATATTTATCATTCTTTTTTTATCATAACCATCATCAGGAGCAATCTTTAGTTCTCCGTTGCTGAGTGGAGGCCTTTTCTAATTCTTTTCATCAGGTTCAGTCATTCACTCTTTCAGATGGCTCCTACAAGATCGATGATGTCTAGTCATTGGTGGACGGCCCACATTCCTTTGACCTGTCCGCGGGTATACAATCTCTGTCGCCGGTCCTCCATGTGAACCTACGTTTCCTGCAAATCGCTGTTTTCTACAAAATTCTAATATTTTTAAGGTCAATTTAGATATTTTGTAAATCTATTATACATTGATTGACAAGGAATTTTGTAAAAAGCAGCGATTTAAAGGAAACGCTATAGGAGGGCTGACTGTATATATTTCAGGAGTTGTGTTGTCACATGTCGGTATCGGATGTGGTTTCAATCATAATTTCATAGATTCTACAAAATTATGAGGAGCCCAGGTCGCTTTCCATGCTGATTCAGTGACGGATATGCTAAGGCCTGTAGCACCCGATCTGATGGTAAATTAAATACAAATCGGCCCCATCCGTATTTGAATTGCCTAGTTAACTTAGAGGACGATCATCGCAGTCCTTGTCTCAGGGTTGAGACGAACGCATCTCTGCTGGTGCCTGGGATGTAAATAGAAGAATCCTAGGACCAACGGAGATCACATAGTGTTCTCCGGGTGACAAAGTTCCACTTCGGGTTAGAATGCTATCTAATTAATAATAATAAATAAATAATTTCAATCTCCTCGATCCCAGTTGTTTTTCGTTAATACTACTTTTTGAAGTTCTGTCGCCCCAGCTGAATGGTCAACATACTCTTGGACTTCTTCTATAGTGATCCTTTCGACTGAAATCGGTTCATGGACTGCATTGTCATTTATAATTACTTTTATTTTGTTAATATTCATTCTTCAACCATCTGATTGAGAGGCACCAAAGCAGACGTTTTTTTTATAATCGAGACCAAATACTCATAAGAACAATGTTAAAAAAATCCCGAATCCATCAATCCCTGATCGATAGTTTTTGTCGAACATTTGTTATAAAATCCAACATTATAAGGGTGTAGGCTTCGTCCAGACTCATTTACGGAATACACTACTGACTATTATTCGTATTGTAATTTTTTTTACTCTAAATAAAATATTCCACATAATACACTTGCTAATTAAACAGTAAATCATAAAGAAAACGAAATTCTGATTTAGTGTCCAGTTTCAGTGATCCCGAGAGAACTATTTTCAAATGTTTTATTTATTACATACTAAATATTTTACAAAACATGTGATATTTTTAAAAATGATGCTTCCAGATTCCACCGTAGTAACTGATTTAATACGATAATAATTATTTATTTATTTATTTTTTACATAATAAACAATGCGTGATTGGCATTACAGGTTAACCCAGGTCACCAATCACGCATAAAAAAATATAAAACCAAATGTAAATAAAGAGTAGAAATATAATATAATAACAAGAAAATAAAGGAATTAAGATAAAATAACGTATATATAAATATGCTAGGATAATAAAAAAAAAGGTTAAAATACCGTCATTAATTAATCCGTTAGATAAAATTTTAAAATCTCAAATAGAAGATCAACGAAATGGCGATATTTATCATGAAATATCATATTATATAATAATTTATTGAAAAATAAAATCTTGATTTATACCATGTTGAAAGTGTGTTATGTTTTGACGGCGGCAACTATGGCAACTGACTTTACGGACATGATATACAAACTATATAATGCCCACATAATCAATACTTACAACAAATTAAAGAATTATTGGCAATAAATATTTTTATTGAAATTATTTAATATATTTAAGAAACCATATAGCACTATTAATTATTCTGTCCGCTTCGACATGCGTCTTATGCAGAATGTGATTATCTTCATATAATAATATTCTGAAAAAAACACAAAAATAATATAATTATTAATTGCTTTCCATATATAGAGAAATACCGGAATTTTCATTTACTTCGTTTCACAGCCATTGGCTTTGAGTTTATGAAAATATTCTACGCCTTGGTAATATGAAACGCGTTTATCTTTAGACCCCAAACATAAGAGAGTGGGAGCTTTCACGTTATGAGCATAAATTAACGGAGAAGCATTTCGCATTTTCAATAAAATATCATTGCTTACGGGACCTACTTCTTCAAAATTCACGCCGATATTAAACGTAGTGCTAGAATAATTAAAATTTAGGATATTTTAATCTAATGTATTTTATATTCGTATGTTACTAACCCATCTGGTGTATCAGTCGAATTAAGTTTAGAAACAATATCAATAACTGGATTTCCGAGCACGGCTGCATTATATTTATCGGGATATTGTCCGCTGAGATGAGCAACTATAAATCCACCGTGAGACCGACCTAAAAGTATACAATTATTCTCATCCAGAGAATATCTCCGAATCGCTTCATCTGTAGCCAATACGCAATCTTTTACATCTGCATCGCCAACTCTACCAGGAAGATACATCAACGATCTCTCTCCAGCTCCGGTGGAACCGCGATAATTTACTTGTACAATAGAAAATCCTAAAATTCATTGATCGATCGTTATAAAAGAATATAGCTGAAAATTTTTCTGAAAATACAAAATAATGTAATACATATACAAAACACATGGAATCAGTGTGATAAAAAAATATTACTGATGGTATCCGTTACGCCTTCATGTTCCAGATTCATATATTCTAATTTAGCGGAGGTAATCTCTTCGTTAATTTGTATTGGATGAGTATCGATAAAAACCCATTTGATGTTTCGTTCCAATCCAGCCGCAGGCAATTTAGCTATGATCAGCTAATTAAAATAAAAATATGCAATATAAATGATATTCATAAGAGATAATTAAATGATTGCAGTAATACTTGTGCCGGTTGTTTGAATGAACTTCTCGATGCTAAAATTAGATCATGATGGACATCAAGAACGATCGTACTAGAAGGAAACGATTTATCAGAAATGTCTGTTATTCTTTTAGTTTCTGATGGCCAAGACCCGCCTCAGGGTTATAAGGCCATGTAAGTAAGTAAGTAAGTATTTTTATTTTATACCAGTATTGACGACATACGTCCTAGCTTCAGTCTTTTGTGGTGTTGAAAAAACAATTCTTTTTCCATCAGTAGCGAATGATCGTTTAACTAAATCCTTAGAATATATTCCAGTGAATTTATAATTTCCTTCAATATTAACCTCATCGTATATAATATCGATTACGATTTCAACGGTGATCTAAAATTATCAATTATTAAACACAATCATTACGTCTTTCAAAAATATAAATGCAAATAAATTTACATCATCACAAAGTGGCCATGTAGTCTTCACAAGTTGAAGACATCCGTGATGCGAAGATGGTATGTCACGTTGCAACCAAACCAAATATTTACCGTCGTTACTGAATCTCGGTGATCGTACGGCTTTACCCGGTTTAGAAATTAATTCTATAATTTTTTTAAATAAATAAAAAAATTAAAACATAATATTTATTTTTATAAATAAAATCTTACTATATTCTCCAGTTAAAGTAGAACTAAATATATAACTTGCTCTGTTTGTACAGTACATAAGGCCTAATTTTCTCGGTTCTGTGTCCCAAACAACTCCAACCAATGATGAATTTTCAGGTGACCAAACAACCTTTAATATAATATTTTTATAGTATAATTTGGAGATTAATATTATATATCGTATTAAAAGCTATTTACCTGCCCTGGACAATAATTATCAGGTATACTATCCACAACAGTAAATATTTCATTATCTATATCATATATTATAATCGACGAGAAATATTTGCCAACCAATTGTTCTCCCCAGTCAGCTTTGTACTCAAATTCATTCCCCTAATATAACAGATTATTAATTATAAACCAAAAACTTATTAATCTATATACAATTCTAGATATCTATCTATTATTATATATATGATTACTTACAGGTAATATAATTTTATCGTCTTTATTTGTAGATTTCACAACTTTTCTTTTCAAAAATGGTTCAGATTTTGGAGTATTTTTTTCAGCAATGTACAGAATTTTATTTTCTGCTCTATTCCAATTCATACTGCCAAATTCAGCTGAAAATTAAATTTATTTCATAAAATTTATGCTTTCAGATTCATTAAAAGTATTCAACTTTATACGAACAATCTCTATATATATCTCCATGTATTTTAAGTGCGTCTAATTCTATACATTGCACCATTTGCCGTTTATTCCAAATTTCTAAATATTTAACTGGGCAACCTTTTGAATTTTTAATTTCTCGTAACACGGCTTTAAATTTTTCTGAAGGTGAAACAGCAGACATTATCCTGTAAGGATTGTAAAAAAATTATTAATTCTATGCAAATTATTACTTTATAATTAAATATTATATTAACTCATCGCCGATATAGATTCCATGTGGGGATTCCGAAACGATATTTAATTCGCTATCAATCGATTGTATAATCATTATCTTTGTATTGTTATTTCTTTCCAAATTTCTTTCATTCCAATTTGATATAATGCTAGTTCCATTATTTAATATTTCTGCGCGAACAAGTGTAGGTATTTTTGATAATGTTTGATAAATAGAAACGACATCATCAATTTTCTAAAACATAATTATAATTATTTATTTACATAATCGATTTAAAACAGTTATATAAATATTCTTCAACCAACGCAAGTCATCGCGTCTTATTTGTAAACATTCAGTAACTTTTATAAGATAGTTGACATATTGGTCTAAACAATTTTATTTTTAAAATTTTATTACTTACTAAATGATAGCGAGAAATGAAAATAATCTAATTTTGATGAATTAATATGTATTATTTTAAGTTCTTATTATTTTGAAGATGACTATATTCTTTCATAAAGTCTAAAACCTATACAAAAACTCTAAATATTTTTTTAGATTACCATTTATTCAATCGATTTATTCGTGATTATTTAATATATAACTACTGAGATAAATTATGATTTATTTCATATTATTTATATTACTTATAAAAGTATAAAATAAGCAATTGCATTTATAATTTTACGTAAATTGTTTATATGGCCGTAATTTGATGTGTTTGTTTCCGAGTTTATTTTTAAAAGGCCCTCTGACTTGTCTGTCGTTACGGTTATGCGACTGTCGCCGTGAGGGGCTGAGGCCTGGGACTATGTCGGAGTCATCAGATGAGGTGGACGTGCTGGGCGAGCTGCCGTCACCACCACCGCCCTCCATGTCAGTCTTATACATTAGGCGCCAAATCATAAACGTCAAACTGTATATTCACAATAATAACACGAATACTCCACTTGAACCTGTCATTTCATTTATTATTTTTTTTTTCTTAATTATTAATGTACATTATACCTTTTGCTAAATATAAATGTCAAAATTATGGGGTTATGTTATTGTTTTCGTTAACATACTTAATATTCGTTTTGATTGAATATGTAAAATAAATCATACATTGAAAATGTTTACCATTGTTTTTCAATAAATTATTTTCAGATCATCATATTCCGAACTTTTAAAATGCGATTATACGGTGCATCCGCAGTGGCTTTTGGATTCGGCTACTACTGCATGTTGGTATGATAACCCTCAACAATATGATCCTATGTGAGTAATGCAGATATCTTTCATATAAAATATTATTTCTAAAACTGTTTGGAATAGTATTGTCTTATAATATTCTAATTTGAATTATCGAAAACAATTATATTTATAATCATGATTTTATTAGGGGTGATATTCAAAATAATAGCGATGATGACAATCAACCATCAACGAGTTCAGATTTAATTAAATGGACGAATTCCGAAAGAAAACTTCTTCAAAAAGGAATCGTGAGTTAAATATACTAAATTTTCCCATAAGTCCGTTAATAGATTTATCAAATATTTTTATATTTTAGGAAATATATGGACAGGATCCGTATAGACTTTCGGTATTTTTAGGCACGAAAAGTTCAAATGATATTCGATCGTTCATTGAAACTGAATATGGAATTAATCTAGAATCCCATCTCCCGGGTCTAGAGTCAAATGTGATAGACGATATTCCACAATACAATTCACAAGCAAAATCAATTAATCAAGAATACGGAGAAATTCTAGCTGATAACGAAATACCTGCATCCATGGAAGAAGTGATTACTATGGTCAGCACTGCAGAACCTACTGTATCGGACATTAGAAAATCGATAAATAAAAAGTATGTCCCCGGTAGTCCTAAAAAAAAGAAAAATATATCCGTTGACAACAAAAATTTAGTCAGAACCTCTCACGATAACTTGGAGCAACAATTATTCGGACAAGTATCTAACAAGAGTGACGATTTTAATGATGATTCTAATGATTTTATGCAAAATGACCAAATAAATATTATAAATGAGGTGTGTAATAAAAGCAATGAGTCTCTTATGTATGGACTTGCAAAGAAAAATAGGACGTCTCATGTGAAAAATATTGTATACGACGATTTTAAAGAAATCAGCAAGTATAGTAAACCGTCTTCGTTGCTCAGAACCAAGGATAGTAAACTTTGGATCAAACCGGACGACTATGAATGTAATATTTCACACAGAGCGAAAGATAGTAAATCCAAATTCAATATTAGTCTTTTATTAGACAAGCAATCTAATTTAAGTAGACTTAGTGGTAAAAAAAGAAAGGGTGCAATTACGTCTAAACGGAAACATTGTAAGCAGAGTTTAACTACGACCAATTATATCAAAAATATCAGGGGAAAATCTACATTTATGCAGATAGTGACGGGATCCGGGCAAGCGTTACCACTTAGTGAAGGGGAACAAGTGGTAAAAATTATTTCCAAAAACATATATAAATATTTTGGCTATTATTTATATCGAGTGATTTATTTTCTAGATAAAAATTGAAAAATACAGCGAATCCGGAGCGGAAAGTGACGTTGAAATCGATGTTGATAGTGATAGTGACGATGTTAAACCTCAATTGCAAATTGATACATTAGATGACTATAAAAAAGACTTCGTTTTGGATAAACCCGTCGAATCAAATCCCGAAATAATTAACAATGATACAGAAGATTTATCCAATAATGAAGATAGTAATCCCATAGTTTTAAATATTCCAAATTCTGTACGAGAAATATTAGCCGATGACAATATTCCGAGCAGGGAGTTGATCATTGACGATGATATCATAAGCGAATTAGAAAAAGTCTTATATCCCGATTTTTTTCAAGGTATTTTCATTTCAATGTTTTTAAATGATTATTATTGTAATAATTAAAATGTCGATTTATTATTACAGGACGTCCTACCAAAACTCCGGAACGTTATTTACAAATCAGATCTCACCTGATCGACGCTTGGAATCAATGCCGCCCTATCTATCTGAATAAAACCACCGCCAGAAATGGATTGAGAAATTGCGGAGACGTAAATTGCATCGGGCGAATCCATTTAATTTTGGAACAAATCGGTGCAATCAATTTTGGATGTGGTAAATATTATTTTGCGTTTCGTAAATAATATTTATTCATTTTTGACGCAAATCCTCGTTTGAATTGTAGAACAAACGGTACACATACGACCTCTAATGGAGTTAGTGAACAAACCAACGTCATCTGGCTCGAATATTTTGGAAAACGCTACTTCGAGTACGGAACAATCGTCTAATATCGATCGCTCTGATATGCCGAGGCAAAGAAAGAAAAAAATATTTGTTGTATGTACAATATTCTAAATTATAATATGATAGTATAAGATAAAGCGGAAAGAAATGTCATTTTTTAATTTTTACAAAAAATTTAAACAAAAACTACAATAGTATTTCGTTAAATAATTTCTGTAGTTATCCACGATCTTCCTCTACAGAATAGAGAGTTTTTTAATACCTCTGTTGTAAATTATTCTTTAATATAAGAGGTACTGTTATTTTAATATAAGGGGACTATATTACAAATAACAATGAAACCAATTTGGAAGTACGAAGAAGAACCATGCTGACAAACCAGTGCTACTTTAGACCTCAAAAGCATCTACGGTAGAGATTCCTCGCAAAGAAGACTAAAGTCAAGTTCTACATGACCCTCATCAGCCCTGTCCTAACATACAGATCTGTTGTTGGGCTTTGACAAAACAAGATGATTGACAACTTGATATCTTAGAGAGGAGAATTCTGAGATCAATATTTGGCTCTGTATTCGATGATGGGGAATGGCGTATCCGAAGCAACGAAGTAACGTCAGGTCACAGCTGTCGGCTAGATTGTCGAGTGGCTAGATTTCGGTAGGCCGGTCAAGTGTCATGGATGCGGCACAGTTAGCTGCCAAAAAGGCTCATGGTTAATAAGTCTGTCCCTGGAGGAAAGGAAGACCAAGGCTGAGGCGATTGAACCGTGTACAGAGGAAAATTGCATCATCGAAACTTAAGGAAGATGGAGCGACATGGCGGCAGATCGAATAAAATGGAGAAGGGTGTAGGATCGGGCCACGGTTCTACAATAGGTCTGTGGCGCCTATGATGATGAAATACCTACTAACTACTACTTTTAATTTATGAATTATTAACATTGTGAATATTTTTTTGACTCCTCTAAGAAGTTTAACATTTCAAAACACGGCAAGTTGCTTTCCAGTGTCAATATATGTATTTTTAAGTTGATTTCAGACATATTTGAGTGAATGTCCCATCGATGATAGTCCAAAAGTCCAGCATCACTTAAATATGATGGAAGTTGAATAAATTCTTAATCTATCCCTCTTAGGTTATCTTGTGTAATCCTTGCTGCGTGTGGTCTTGCATTATCTGATTGTTTTTTAAGGGCCTCTGTTGAATCACTCTGACTAGCATTTAGCAATTCATAACGAATTATTCCGAAAACATCCCACTAAAAACAAAAGGAGAATATTTTCATTCAAGTCATTGTTTTTTTCTCATTTATGTAGAGGACCCACTTTTCATTCTAAGAAACGGGTCCATTCCATTCCCTGATTTTGTTTTGTCCTTTCACCCACTTTTAATCTTTTGAAACCAGGTTATAAACCAGATTTTAGTAACTCATGTTGAATTATTTCCAAAAATTCTCACCAAATACAAAAAGAAGACCCTTTTCAGTCGATAAAGGCCCAGGGGTAGACACAGCTACCTGATTTGATGAAAGTCATTTTTTGTTGTTTTCGGATTGGTGTAGAAGACCCACTTCTTATTCCCAGTGACAATCCTTCTAAGAAACGAATCGGTTTTATATCTGGACAGTAGAGATAAACTGATGATTATTCGTTGTAGAAAATTAGGACGTCACCCAAATTCTAGTATATTTTAAAATTATCCTTCACTGTTAACTATGAACATCGGAGGTCTTGTGCCAATTCCTTAATTGTTCTAGATGGATCTGACTCCACCAATGAGTTTATAGTGTCATCATCGATTTTAATAGGTTTCCCTCGTTTTGGTTTGTCCTTTCACTCACTGTCACCACTTTTGAATCATCTATAACACTGACGAGGATTCAAGATGTCTCCAATGGTCTCAGTAGCTTAATTTGTTTTGAATCCTTTATCAAACAAAACAACATAACATAACACAAATGTGTCTCTTCAATCTCTGGCCTTAACGATTACTACAGAGCTTCAGAACGAAACCAAACATTAAATGGCAGCCGGTGATAAGCTGATTAAGCTACCCGACAAAAAATAATACCACTTTTTGCTTTACCATATTTCTTTTATCGTTATATATTTTATTTTTTAACATATTTATTGTAAAGGATGGCGAGGGAGGTTACACAATCACTCACAGCAAATACGGTGAATTTTACGAAGCGATTTCTGAACCCAAACAACAACGGCATAATAAAAAGAAACCTATCAATCTCATATATTGTAAAACGTTCACCGATGACAATCCGGTGAGTTTTAATATATATAAATCAAACGACGCAGTGTCCCGAATCTATATTCAATGAAATAATTATATTTTAGGCTCCGTATTATGCGCAATTGTCGCTATCGGCACTGATTCTGATGGACGTGCATTCTTATATGTCCCGTGCGGAAGTCATGGGTTTACTCGGCGGACACTACCATGCCGAAAGCTCCATCGTTTCCATTGAAAAGTATGTGCCATGCGACAGCCTCGAAGACAGCGGTACACATTGCGATATGTGTCCTGGTAATAATGATTCTATTCATATTTTAATTTAAAAAAATGTATTATTTTTAATTTTATTATTTATTCAGTATCACAGAGCGAGGCGTCCGAAACAATAGCGGAATTGGGCTTGGAAACGGTAGGATGGCATC
The DNA here is from genome assembly GCA_022495035.1 of Philopotamus ludificatus. Classification (NCBI taxonomy): domain Eukaryota; kingdom Metazoa; phylum Arthropoda; class Insecta; order Trichoptera; family Philopotamidae; genus Philopotamus; species Philopotamus ludificatus. The sequence goes on from JAGXCT010033940.1 coordinate 35,440, forward strand.
ATAGCCATCCGTTATTTCCGCCTCAACCCTCGTCACAGGATATTTTATCCCAAGCCGATTTACAAACGGCTTTCTCTCCGCATCCCTTTCTAGCAGTAATCGTATCGCCTTATTGGCCTCCCGGAAGAACGGCATCTCAATACAGGTATTCAAACATTCAAACGAAGCGTCAATTATTATTATATTCGTTTCGATTGCATTATTATTTTTTTTTATATTATGTAGATGCTTCTTCACAAAAAAAGAGAAATGTGACGATTACAATGTTGCTTATCGATTTAAAACTCATTTGAATTGCGATATAAAGAACGAAGAAGACGTCGTAATGCTTCTAAATGATGTTGAAAAATTACGCAAGCGAAATAATACGTTTGGAAAATTTATTATCAACATGCAAGACGTTTGTCCCGTTGCGAATATGTCGTATTTAGATAAGGTATTGTCGTAATAATAATTGAAATATGATTTCTGAATGATTATTTTTTTAAATATATATATTTATTGTTTTAGTGTTTATCGAGTGTGAAGCATCATTTAAACTCATGTGATATCAAAATTAACACACCAGTTTGGAACAACATTTTGAGCGGTATATCCAATCAATTTGTTTAGTTTTTAAAATATATAATTTAATTAAAGAGTATAATGTATTTATTTCGCTAAATTTTTATTTTTATACACATTAATACAAATGAATTTCTATATATGATATTCAATTATGTATTATTAATTTGGAATAAATGTCACGAAATTATGTTTGTACCCAAAAATATTTTGTTATTTTATTGTGAAATAAATAAAATGAAATAAACCGAATAAAGCCTGGTTACTGAATTCCATTGTTTGGTTAAAGAATAGACATCAAGTCCTTAGATTAGAAAATCAAGCAAATGACGATAATTGTAACTAGAAGAAAAATATTGTCATGGCCGAGAGGGTCTGTCAAGGACCCCAAGCATTTCAAGTCAAGATATTGATGAATTCTTCATCGATATTTTTTAACCAATCCGTCACGGTGGCTCGAAAATAACAGAGTCGTCCGAAGGGGGTCTCTCTTGGTCTTTTGGGGTGCGAAGGTGTCTGGCCGGGCCAGTTTTCTTCTTCATCGAAGTTGTCCACACCGGTGGTGGCTGCGTTTTGTCTAGGTTTCGGCTTATTCTTCTGTTGTCGAAAGAGGAGGGGGGGGGGGTTTTCTGCGACGCGCTGGTGGCCGCTTGCGTAGTCATCTGAGCTCAGGTGGGGCGGGGTTTTGTGAAAATTTTGGAGATCATTTGCGGGATGTCGGAGAATGGGGATTGCTGGTCTTGAGGTGTTTTGGCGGCGAGGATGCGGGCGGCGACTTCAAAGGCCCCCATTAGTTCTTGGAATGTTGATGCTGGTGACGGAGATGCGGTGGAGTATTGATGTTGTTGTTGTTGTTGGTGGTGTTGGAGGGCGGGTTTTTTTTTATTTCACAATTGCCGACAATAAAAGTCAATAATTATTTATCTTGAATTTATATTAAAAGAGTTATAAAAATCATAAACTTAGGTTCCCAAATAGACTCCATCGGCACGGCTAGGTTAAACATCTAAATATGAATACCTTTCTAAAATGTGCTCCCTTTTAAAATTGACAATAAGTTCATAAAGTTAAATTTATATTGTAATATAAAAAAGCAATACTCAAAAAATGGAAGGATCGGCCAACTCGGGACTTTGAGCCATCATATCTACTACCTGAAAAAACTGGCCCAACTTGAGCAGTGCATATTCCAGGGGCGTCCATATGCTTGTAAGATATTCTATCTCACGAATAATTGAATATGCATCCCAAACGTGGCCTAATTATAAAGTTTACTCTATAAACTCATTGTGATAGTCCATTCTTGCCTCGATAATGCCTATAGTGCTGATCTGACCTGATAATCCTTCAATAAAGAAACAAAATTTGCCCCTTCCATAATACTCTGTTCATCATAATTTATTAGATTTTTTTATTAAAACAATATCAATAATTGTCAGCTTATTTCCACAGGCTTAATATCTATTAAATTATTGATTAATTCCTATATATTCGTTATCGGATTTCACCCTTTAACAGCTATGGTCATCCCGGTGTGACAATTGTCAAGTCACCGCATAACCTCTATGTACAAGCTAATAGAATACGAATGTGTTCATTCGATTCATTGGTATAACTAAAACTCATAAGTATCAATAGTAAAATTCGAGTTATAACTACATTTTTGCATTTGCAATTTTATACGCTTACGAAACATAATTATGATAATTTTTTTATCGATTAAACGCGGAAAAACTCGAATTATTATTTGTGTTAGATCTTATTTTTAAATACAGTGGAACCTCTCTTAACGAGCACCTCCCATAACGAGTAATTCGCATA
>JAGXCT010033941.1:0-64042 GCA_022495035.1 Philopotamus ludificatus
AAAGGATGCATTTGATTTGAAAAAAGGTGTATTTGACGTGAAAAAACTGTAACAACGACACAATATTCAGACTCTAAGCTTTAGAGGGTTATTCATTTTTTTACAATTAAGTATCAAATATTAGAGGAGGGTAAAAGTAGATACACTTCAACCTTTACCTGTCCCAAAAATTAAACATGTAGAATACAATTAACAGTGTTCTACAGTACTTATAATTTATGTGTCATCGTAATTATTTTTAATTAAATTCTTGTGTATTTTTTAACTGTTTTCTACCAAAAAATAAGAAATAAATGCTAAAGTTAGGCCTAAAAAATTGTAAATGTCCTATTTTAAGGTGAAAAATATATTTAAATTATCATGAATTTTGAAAAAAATAAAATTGGGGAAAAATAGGTTAAATCCGGGGCTTTCAAACGTAATGTTTTTCGTTACGGTTTTCGTTTACGGTTCAATGATGACGATGATTTCGTATGGTTTTTACTTTTTTCTTCGCTTGCTCGTTACTGATTGAAGTTGCCATTACCCCTTCAGATCACCCCATGAACAATATTAGTTGGCTATGTAATCCTGGTGCAGGTTGATCCACTAGTCTTGCGAAGTGCCGGGTCCCTCAAAAATATATTTATCGGTTCGGTTCCGGGAAATTAACGTTTAATTTCGGTTTCGGCTCCGATTAATTATTTTTATATAATTAAAAAAATATTTTCTACAATTATTTAGAACATTTTATTTATATCGAAGCCACCGCCGCTGGGGTATATTTTGTATGAAATAGACCCCAAGAATTGATAATTTTTTTCTCACTCGCACTTGTACTTGCGCGATGTTTTTTCTGGCTCATATCCGGTACGGAGCAATAAAAAACATCCCAAGTTTGTGAAGTGTAGGATTTATATTAAAAGAGATTTATATTAAAAACTTGGGGTCCCAAATATACCCCATCGGCACGGCTAGGTTAAAAAATATATTTATTTGATATTTAAATTAGAGAATATACACGATTATAGATTTTTTCCAGTAATTGGTTGCATTCCTTGTTTATTCAAAGTTTTTGATTAATCTATATGATATTTTTTTAAATAATTTATGGGTCATTTTTGAGAGTTTGAGGAATAAGAAGGTCAGAATATTTTTTTATTTCCGAATCAAATCCAATGTTCAGATCCAGTTCATATCTTTGGTTAACCGTCACGGCGGCTCGAAACCAACGGCTCTGGCCGATGGGGTCTATTTTGTATGAAAATATACCCCAAACATTACAAGTTTAAATAAATAAGTCAAGATAATGATATTTGTTTTAAAAATGGAATTATCTAAGAATAAAAATAGTTACTAATGATATGCTTCATAATTTGATCGTTTGAATTATAAAAAACATCAGGTCCGTGCTCATGTAAAATTAAATTTTTGTTTCTATTAATTTTTTTAATTATTGCGGACAATAAAGGTCTATGATTATTTATATTTGGCACGGCTAGGTTAAAATATGACATTGCCGTTTTTTTAAATGCAATTGTAAACTATTACGCGATTATGATTTATTATTTAATAAATTAGGTAAAGCGGAAAGAAATGTCATTTTATCTTATTGAGGTTATTTTTATTTAAACAAAACGTATACGATATTCTGTTAAATATTTTCCGTTCTTGTCTATAATGTTTATCTACTGATTGGGCATTTTTTTAATGCCTCTGCTTTTTCTTGATTGAATTTAAAAGGCTATAGTCTGAAGGACTATAGATTTCTTCGTCGATTATTTCTTTCTTTATTCTTACTAATTGGGCACAATACATCTCTGATGTAACTTACTGACTAGGTTTTGTTAATTCATACTAAATTATTCCCTTAACATCCCACCAAATACAAAAGGAGTACCTTTTTCAATCCTTGCTGACCCAGGGGTAGACAAAGGTACCTGTTTCGATGAAAACCATTCAATTGATATAGAGAGCCTACTTCTTATCCTCAGTAACGATCTTTCGTTTTCATATCTAGACAGTAAAAATAAAAAAGATGATTATTCGATTTCCGTCGATAGGACAGCTGGAGAGAGTCAGTAATTAACTTTAATTTGTGATGTTTTATCTCGCTCGCATCCGGTGCGGAGCGAATAGAAACGCATATTTTTGTTTTTTTTTTCACAATTACGGACAATAAGGTCATAGATTATTTATAAAATTTATTCTTTAGACTTTTTTAGACAAATACAAAAAGTTTGTGACATGTAGGATTTATATTAATAGACTTATTCGAGAAAAATCAAAAACTCCCTAATAGACTACCCTAATGCATCTTGAAAAAAAACCTTTATTTATTTAATTAAAAAAAAATTATGGCTTTTATTTTTCGAATCTTGTAATAAATTTAATAAATTTGTGAAAAAATATATTGAGTAACTAATAGATTCGACTAAAAAAAGACGAAGAAGAGTGGAAAAGGTTGAATGTAAAAATATAATAAAAATATGCATTCATTGTTTTTTTCGGTACGTGTTAATGTGTAGTTTTTAAGCATGATGAAAATTTTAAAAAACAATAGATGCACTTATTTAGTCACCTAAACGTGAGTAACCAGTCTAACATTACTGCCTTTTGAAAACAAAGAGGATTTGTCAAGATGGCTATTTAAGGAGAGAACGAATATTAAAACAATAGACTCAAATTAATCAAAGAGACCTCAATAACGAATCTCACGTTGCCGATGACCAATATTAATATAAAGATAAATTTAATACTGCAGAACGGCTAGGTTTTCAAAGGGCATCTTGAAAAAAACACCCTTTTTTTATTTAATTAAAAAAAAATAATGGCTTTTATTGAATCGAATCTTGTAATAAATTTGTAAAAAAAATATAAAAAAATGCTTTATATATATTTTTTTAATTCGAAATCTATTACATAACATTGTGATATAAAAAATCATTTACCAGTCACAAGGCTCTCACTCGCTGAGGGTATGGGCCTTACCAAACTCTCGCATGGTAGTGAGGCCGTGTTGAATCTCGAGTCTCTCAATGACGTGAGGGCTCCTCTTTCGTGTCCATACCTGCGGGGACTCCCGCCGCCCTATACGGTTTTTTGTAAATAATAGTTTCCTTCTCTTGGCTACTGCAGGTGCATTTCGGACGCCACATCTTCTACCATGTTGGTATCGGATTTTACTCCCTCTCGACTGTCCTGGCGCAGGAAGGGCTTGTCCATATATATATAATAATTTAAATGTTTGGTTTCTGGGAATCGTGTTTGAATAAATAATTCATGTAAAAATATAATAAAAATATGCATGCATTATTTTTTCGGAACGTGTTAAACCTATCATTCTTAAGCATGATGAAAATTTTAAAAAACAATAGTTGCACTTATTTAGTCACCTAAACGTGAGTACCCAATCCAACATTACTGCCTTTTGAAAACAAAGACGATTTGCAAAGATGGCTATTTAAGGAGAGAACGAATATTAAAACAATAGACCCAAATTAATCAGACAGACCTCAATAACTAATCTCACGTTTCCAATCACGTTTCAAATCACTCACGATGACCAATATTAAATCTATACATATATAGAACAACAAAGCTAAACGGTGACATCGCAAGTGTACTGTTACGTTTACGTGTTAAATTGAATGAAAAGGGCCGGCTTTAATGAATAGAAAGGAAAACACGATCCTCTTGCACGACAACCCTCGACCATATGTAGCCGATTTGACTCGACAAAAAATTGAAGCATTATTTACGGGATTTTTTTAAAATCAAAACATGAAATAAAATCGGCTCTCTTAGACTTTTTCGATTCTAAACCTGCAGAATTTTATGAGAGGCATTTTCGATTTACCTAATAAATGCCAAAAAGTCAGACCAGTGGCTGTTTCTTGGTTTTTTCAAATTTTGTGTCCAAGTCATTGGACAAGGGAATCCAAGTCGACCATGTTATTTTGAAACTAGATAGTTTTGCGTTAATCTCGTACGATTCTTCTCGAGTTACCTCACAGAGAGGAAACAATATGTGACAACGACTCTCAAACGTCAACAATACACCTTCCTGTATTCCGCAGGTATCAATTTTAGAACCTTTATTATTTATTTTATCTATAAATGATATTCATCGGGTCCTTAATTGTAAATTCGGACAAAAATATTTCGATCCATTACTTGCAGTTGGATTCTTTGCAAATCGACTTCCATTAAGTATTGGAAAATGTCAAACAATGACATTTTCTAGATCATCTTTAACCCTTTCAGTGCGGGGCGCATGACGTACATGCGCATACAAATCGTGTCCAGGGTGCGGCCCATATGTCGTACATGCGCGAAATTCTTTAAAACTTTAACTTGTCATTACATGTAAACTAGACCGAGTTAAGGGATGGTGTTTGTTTTAAAAATCAGCTAATAAACACAGCTATCAATAAATATACAACATATCACAAGAAATTTATAGGAACGGTATAAGTAACGGAATGGTATAAGCAAATTGCATTTCGCATTTTTGATTTTGATACGCATTCCCATTTTTTTCTCACTTAATCTCTGTTTGAGCAATTGATATTTTGTTCGATTTATAATTACGAAAATAAAGCAAATCGAGTTTATTTTTTTAGTTGAGATGGAAGAACATATCTTAATCAACATGTTTGCATCAATCTCTTATAGGAAAATGGTCTAATATAGCGGTAAACGGTGAATACAAATTTACCTCGCCAAAAAAATAATTTGGTCCAAAACGGCGCCGCACTCAGATGCAGAATCGTGTTAAGACCCGTCGCATTGAAAGGGTTAATTACAGACTTAAGAACGTAACTCTCCCTAAGCGATCGTCTGTTAAAGATCTGGGTATTTTGTTTGATTCCAAGTTAAAATTTAGTTTACATGTATCGGACGTGTGTATGAGATCTTCAAGAATGTTGGGCTTCGTCTTGAGAAATTCTCATCACATACCTAGCACCTTAGTCATACGAGTGCTATACGATGCATTGATTCGGAGCCTTGCTCGAATCAGGTTCCATTATATGGACGCCTTATGACGCCTCGAATTCCCTCTGATTAGAGAAGATACAGAAGAAATTTCTAAGATATCTCTAGATGATAGAGTTTGGATTCTACCCAATTTTATACCCCAGCGTACGGTTAAAAGATACACGATTCGTTTGAAAGTCATTGTTATTTCTCCTACATTTTTTTCTAACGGTTAAAGTATTAAGCGAGCAGATAATTGATCAGAACTATCGTACATGAATATGTATGAATAAATAAAAAAATATTTTTTCCGAATAAATTATTATAATATTATATATATATAAAATGATATTTTTGTTTGTATCGTTGGGTTTTGATGTTGTTTTGATTTTTGTCGACAGGCAACACAGCCGATGATCGATGGTGGGAGGACGGATGGTATAAGAGGAGGGGAAACTTTGCCGCGGTTTTTAACGTTCTTTAATCATTCAGCGACGGCTCTTGGGCAGATTGGCACGTACTAAAGCTGGTGTCTATTCTTGGAGTGTTCCATTCGGGGACACGAGACTCCCGGACCGAGTCCCGAGCCCCCGTAGTGCTCCCGATAAAACAAACAAACGGATTCAACAGCGGTCAACAAAAATAATACCGGCATGCAGAAGTCCAGCAAGCTGCTGAACGGCGACTACAAGGTGAGCCCGATGCATCTATTTTCAATTTACCCGCTTCGGGGTTTTCCTTTTTGACTCGTTTTTATAAATAATCGGTCGGAAAATTCGCGGCGAGCGTTCGGCTCATTTTCCGACGGGCGACCGTGGCTAACGTCTCGCGATAATATAAAAAAAAATCGCGTCAACCTTCGCATTCTACGTCCGGTAATTATTGAGATCGGATCGCGAAAATCCGAATCAGCGGAAAAATTAATCGACGTTTCCTGAGCCGCGGATCCGGCGATGGCGTTGCCCTTATCCACTCACCCTGTTTCGCCATTTCTGGAAAATGAGAAGAAATCAAATGCGAGGTCAGCGTCGATGCATAGATCGACGCATAAAAATAAATCGAGCGCGTCTAAATAAATAAATAATAATAAACAACAAAAAAAACAACAATTTTTGGCGCCAAATACAATTTAATCGCGAAGGTCGCCGGTTCAAGTACGCGAATCACTTTTTAATATATATATATATTTTTATTATTTTCGTTTGGCTCGCGCCATATGGCGCATGAATGGCCTGTTACGCGGCCGCGGACCGCCGTAATTTTTTGGCAAAATGATTTATTTTTTTTGTCACAAATGTATTCCGAAAACCGTGTCCGTTGCCAAGTCGTCTGTGAATTTTTAAAAAAATATCCACATCGAAAATAATGCACGCAATTTCGCGACCCCATCTGATCATATATTTATATATTAAGTAACATTGTTTGTATACAATTCTTTTATTAGATGTCAGAGGCGTATTTATAACGTGAACCCGTGTAATATTTGGCCATTTTCCAAATGTCCATATTATACGATTGTGATTGTGACCGTTTCCTGAGACCTGACTTTTTATCATTCATCCAAAAAAAATTTTTTTTTTTTGAAAATATTTATAGGATAATGAAAATAGTTTTTTTTGTATTTTTGTCACTGGCAACACCAAATGAAAGAACATGATGTGCATGTATAAAAGTTCCCAAGAGTAAAATAAAATTTAAAATGAGGATTTAAACATGAAAATTATCTAATAATAATCATTTTATTTTCAAATTCAATTGTTGCGGAAAATTGTGTTGTTTAATCGAAAATTAATTATATTACCTTAAAAAAAATTAAGCCGCGCAACGACAATTTTTTTACGTTTGATTAAGAGCTGATAATATAATTTATGAAAAGAATCTGCAGTGAAAAAAATAATAATTGGGAGAGATCGTCAGCTTTGGCTCAAAGCTGACGATCTCGTTAAAGAAATAACAATTATTTTATGAAAATGATTATGATTGTTAAAATAAATAAAAAACATCCAAAGGGTTTGATCCCACATTCTAATTAGTCACATAAGTCTTCTTACATTATAACCCAAGATTCTCAAACTCGTAGCAGTTCCTTAACCCTTTGAAAGAAGCGGGTTTTGTTTTGATTTGTGTTTAAATCATTTTTTACTAATTAATCATTAAAAAACTTGGTTCATTAGTTTTGGCACTACTTTATGTGTATGACCGTGATTTATGGAACGAAATTTTGCGTATTTTTTATTATAACAATTATAAATTATGCATATACAGTTAAACCCCCACTAACACTAAAATCGGGACCGTGTTTTTGGAGTCTTGTAATCGGGGGAGTGAATACACAGACGCTAGCCAACGTTTGACTGTATTTATTTATTATTTATTTATTATTTTATTTTAAAGACAATGCGTGATTGGCATTACAGAATAACCCAGGTCGCCAATCACGCATGAAAACATAAATAGAATAGTGAGAAAAAAACAAAATACATAATTTAAGATATAAAATAAACAAATAAAATAAAAAAAAAAGTAAAAATATTGAAATAAAGAAAATAATGCAATAAAGATAAAAGTAATTATATACAAAGGAAAAAAAAAAAAACAAAACTGTCATTAGTTGGTCCTCGGTTATATGAAATTATTATAAAAATCTCATAATAAAAGATCAACGAAATGGCGATATTTGACTTCAAATAAATCCACATATTCGGCCAAGTGGTTAAGTAAAGTGATAGCTCTGGTTACAGGAGAGTCCTTGAGAGCACCTGTCCTCGCATTTGGCGGAAGAAAAAGCACACGCGAACGAGCTCGATGGTAGTGAGGCCCATATGGCAACCGCACAGCAATAAGGCGTACTGCGCCAACCAACAGCTTGAAGAAGTGCTTTGCCAAGTAAATCGACCTTCTTTTTTCGAGGGATACATACCCCAAGGCAGCCCTGTACCCATGCACTGGGGTATAAACTTGGGTAGAAACCAAACTCCCGAATTTGAATGGGACCGCGCAATTGGGGGATTTGCGGCGATTATTTCAACTCAGCGCGTGATTCGGGGTAGTGTAATTAAGGGTTCCGCTGTTATAGGAATTATTTTACAATTGGAAATCAGAACCGCATACAATGCAATCCTTACACTTTTTTGTTTATCAATCGCCGTCAGATGTAGATTGACATGATTTAATCGCTTCTCTGGATCCACTCAATATCTATCTCTTTTTTTTATTAATCTTTCCATGTGACTTTCAACCAGTTGAATAACTAGTCTATCTACAAATTGCACATGAGCCAGTGGTTTTTATTTTTTTTAGCTTATTTTCTATAGCTTCTAATAATCAATAGGTTCCAAACAATAGGTTATAATATTTGGCCCTACTATTCTATCACCGATAATAAAATAAATTATTTTGTGCGAAAAATTATTAGAAAAGGATACGTTTCTTGATGATCTTAAGTTCTTGATGATTTTGAAGGTCTGACATCGCTAGGGACGATTTCACTTCCACTCTCTGTTTCATTGTCGAGCGAATTATCGTCCCCAATGTCTATATCATCACTATTTCCATCATTTTTTTGAGCCATTTTTCACAATTCAGAATGAATGTTCTATTAATAACCATTCGTCAACTTTCACAATCGTCACTATTATAATTAACATGATCAAACATAAAAGGGCCATCATCACTAATATCGAAATAATCATTGAATTTGAAAACAAAAGTTTCTAACTTATTTTTATTATTTTTTCCATAGTTATTAGCTTCCCTTTCAGTGCAGGGCGGCGCAGTATTACATGCGCATACAAATCAATGTCAGGGTGCGGCCACTTTGTAGTCGTACATGCGCGGAAATTCTTTAAAACTTTAACTTGTCATTTACATGTAAACTGGGTCAAAAGGTTAAAGGGATGGTGTTTGTTTTAAAAATCAGCTAATAAACACAGCTATCAACAAATATACAACATATCACAAAAAAAATTAGGAACCATGTAATATGTAAATATGAATAGAAACGATTCAAATCGCGCGTGGTGTCTCATTCAAATCTCCCCAGTAGTATCCGTGACGAATCTCGGCTAAGGGGTTGTTAGGGGTGTTCCACGTACATTATGTTTCAAATACACGTGTACGGATGTAATGGTATAAGAAAATTGCATTTCTCATTTTTTATTTTGATTCGCAATCCCATTTTTTTCTCACTTAATCTCTGTTTGAGGAATTGATATTTTGTTTGATTTATTATTACGAAAATAAAGCGAATCGAGTTTATTTTTTTAGTTGAGATGGAAGAACATATCCTAATCAACATGTTTGCATAGATCTCTTATAGGAAAATGGTCTAATATAGCGGGAAACGGTGAATACAAATTTACCTCGCCAAAAAAATAATTTGGCCCAAACGGCCCCGCACTCAGATGCAGAATCGTGTTTGACCCGCCGCATTGAAAGGGTTAATCATAAACACTATTTCACTGATTTTACTGTTTCACTATTTTTATCAAATAATTATGTATGTAATGGAATTATATATAATACAAAAATAGGGTCACAGTACACAGCTTCGGACGACTTTCCGATATGAAGAAACCGACAGACTGATCCAAAAATATTGGCATATGAAAAATATCGACAAATGCAACATATTTCCGAGAATTAATTACGCGTAACTGTGAATTTAAATAAAAAAATGTTGGGTTACCCCACATTTTGCAACCCTTCTCGATACTTAGAAGCAATAATATTTCGCAAAATTCAGCTGCGTCCCATTGGAATCGGCGCATAAACTTATTCCGTCTTTGGGCCATAACTGCTGGCCTTCAGAGTGGAAAGGGTTAAAAATTAGTGCACAAACGGTAACGATTGTATACGTGCGTAAACCGGAAAGTAATGACAATTTATCAACATATAATATATGAACAATTTTTCGATACCACTCTTGTAAAATCGTTAAAGTTTTCTCTATCTAAAAACAAATTTAAGTGTTTTTTTGTGTCAAGTGAATGCTATAAAGATTTAAAAATACGATGATTGAAGGCGCAATATCTGGTGAATAAGCTGGATGCTGCTGAACTTCTAAATCCAACTCCCTGATTTTTTCCTGGGTGTGGCCTTGCGTTGTCATGTTGCAGTACACGTCTTTGGTTATTTGCCAAAACTGATCGATTTTTTTTTGTCAGTTTCATCTTCAATCTTTCTAATTGGACACAATAAACTTCGGATGTAACTGTTTGTCCAAGTTGTAATGATTCACAATGAATTACGCCCAAAATATCTCATCAAAACACATCAAAGTATCGTTTTAAAGGTATTGATGATCGAGGGGTTGAAACTCGCACGCGAAAATTTGTGCGGTACCCAAATTCCTCATCTATTTTTTTTATTGAAACGTTTTCAAATGGTATTTTACTGTTGACGAGAAACAACCGAGATCTTGTGACAATTCCTTTATACTCTTGCAAGGGTCATCATCGTCTAGTTTTAGAGGTTTTCCTGGCCTTAGTCGATCGTTTCATCATTTTTTTTAACCATTTATGGCATTTTCTAAGTTTTAAATCGTCTTCATAAATTTAGCAGATGGTCTTGGTGGTTTAATTTGTCTTCAATCTCTTATCGAATAAAAAAAGCATTATGGAAAAAAATCTATACGAAAATATAACGTGAAAAATGCATTTTTCATAGGTGGATGACTGTAAATTTTCAAGTCGTACTCATTAAGGATCATCTAAAAAATAAGGAAATAAATAAATCGCATCTTATATTATATATAGAAATTAAGGTACGATTTTTTTAGCACACTAGAAATGACAAAACAATTTATTGCGATTCCAAAGATCAAAATTTAAAGCAATTAAATGACCTAATTTATTGAGGGGCATTTTTTACTGATATAACCGGAAAAATAAGCAGTTTTTTATAACCAGATTTAGATAAGCTGATAAGCTCTATAAAAACATTAAACAAAATCTATTTTGGATGTCACATCCTAACAAAAATACTTTCGCACACTCCCACATATAAAACAAGGATATGACATTTATTAGCCACCTTAAAAAAAATCTGAAACTATTTTAAAATATAATCAAATGATATTTTTAGAACATGATTGATGGAAAAATTTAATTTAAAGTTTGTATATAAAATCAAATCCCTTTTTAGTTCCGCTTGATCACATCTTGATGTACGGATGCCAATCTTTATGATTGCTTAGCATACATTAAATATTTTAAAATGCTTGAAGATTTCTTTAAAAAAACTCATATCTCTTTTTACATCACTTTGCCTGTGCAAAAATCAAGGTTCGTTCCTTCGAATGGATGCATTTTTATGTATTCTTGTGCTCAGAGGTTTTTTCCATAGATAAAATTATTAGGCGGTTTCAAATTGCACACATTATATTACACTACATTGCAAATAATAATATTTTATTATTTATTATCTATTTAAATTGCAAGCTTTGCGAACTCCACTATCGTGAAATTGAAAACTATATTATAAAGGGCTGTAATATGAGATCGATTGGTCATGTCATACTAAATATTTTTTTTATAAATACTACATAGATTTAACAATAATATGTGAAAATTATTTTAATTTTATCATACATTTTTAGATGAGGAAAAAATAGGTAAACATCGCAAAAAAATATTCGTAAAGTAAAATGAATTTAAAGAAAAATTTTGTCTGACCTCGAATGCGAATAACAGCAACTCCTTTGGCACTTCCTATAATCATTATGTAAAGTAATATAAAGATATTTTTTATATTGCACTCGTCATGTCCCAAACGTAAAATGTCACGTAAATAAGACGCCTAATGGGGTCCAAGTTCAGATCGCTATGAGCTATTTTAGATTATTATCAAGGTGTCGCATAAACTAGTCGAAGAAGAAATAGATAACGTTTTTATTTAGAGCGAAGATGTGATAAAAGATATTTCTGCAAACGAAGATTCGGACTCGGTGATTGGCCTTATTAGACTATGACGTTAATATAGGCACAGATGATAAGCCTGATATGATGATGAGTTTCATGAAGTGGTATAAGAATGTCTTCACTAAATGCATATAATCATTATCAAGTAAAGACAGGGAAGAAAATATTAAATAAAATTAACGTTTTTTAAAATTAAATTAAATAAAATGTTGAGAACCACTGATATATTTGAATTTAAAAATAAAACACATCCTGACAATGACATGAAAAATAATTGAATAATATCTAAGTATATTTATAAAAAACTCTTAGTTGTACATCTACAACACTATGCATTCTTGTATGAATGAAAATTTCATAAAAAAAAGTGATTATTTTTCGCACGTTGTTTATGAATATCCAATAAGGCCAATTAATAAGCCAATGTCCGACATTATCTGTCCATGTGTCTTTTGGTGGTACATATTGTGTGGATCCGCGATGTTTTATTGCTTTTAGATCATTTTTTTGTACAAAATTTACGCGTTGATTACAGCCATATTCGACATATATGGTATGCATTCCTTAAATACCTTTCATTATGAATAGTATATCGTCCAATGAAGCTGTCCATGAGATCGACCTCTCCCATGTGAACATTGTAATCCTTTATTGTTCTAGGGTACGGAATGTTGACTTTCATTTTTCCTTCTTGTCATATATTAGCATATTTTTATACTTAGTAAAGATTAGTATCCTGTACAATTTTTTATTATATTTTTAAGCCATAACCATTTCTCAATTGGGATGGAAGGATAAAAATCTAGATTATCCTCAAAATCTTCTAATCCATCTTCTGATTCATATCCATCTCTCACACAACCGTATAAATAATCGTTTTATTTCTCATCAAACATAACAGCGTATATTTTGGCCATCATAAATAACAAAAATGACAATTGCAACCCTAAATTTTTATATTCCTTAAATGCATATTGTTGTATTTCTACAACACGGGTTAATTTTAAGCTTATACAACTATTACAAAAAATATATATGCGCCTGCACCCGAAAAATAAAATATTAAATCTTCCAGTGCGGTGCGCATGACGCTCATGCGAACACGAATCGTGTCCATTCTTTCGAAGTTTAACTTGTCGTTAGATGTTAACCAGATGGAGTTAAGTGATAGTGTTTGTTTCAAAAATCAGCAATAATGATGACGAAACTAAAACTAAATAAATTGATAGTGCGGTACACAAAATCCTAGGTTAACTTTTCAAATGATCTGATCATATACAACTAGGTTTTGTGACAATTCCTTGAGATTGTTTTACGTAGATCGAATAAGTTTAAAGTGTCATCATCGATTTTAAGATTTCGTTCACTTTTTAACTTTTAAAACTCTCCATTGACCTGTCAATGATTCAAAATGTCTTTATAAATATTCATAAACGGATTACCTTTTGCAATCAATGGTGCCCCAGGGGTAGACAAAGGTATCTGATTCAATGAGAATCATTCGATTTATGTAACGAGGATACTTCTCATCCTAAGTAAAGATCTTTCGGTTTTATATCTGAACAGTAAAAATAAAAAGATGATTATTCGATATTCTAAGACCGTTGGAGATAATACCTAAGTATCTTTTACAATTATCCTTTACTGTTGAGTAAACCGAGGTCTTGTAACAATTCCTTGGTTGTTTTAAGCAGATCTTACTACACAAATGAGTGTTTCAACATCAGTTTTCTTAGATTTTGGCTTGTCCTTTCGCCCACTTCAGTACTTTTGAAACCATCTATTGCATTGCAAATGACTCAAGATGCCTCCTTAAATATGGCGGATATGATTTCTATTTTTAATCAAACAAACAGCATAAATAATTAAGCAAGACAAAATACTCTTTACCGAAAAAGATACCTGTGACTACCCCTGGGCTATCATTGGCTGAAAAAGGTACTCTTATGTAATAGGTGGAATATTTTGGGAATAATTCACTATCAATTACTGAAAGCTGTAATAAGTGACAGTAAAGGACAGGTTTAAGTAAAAAATCAAAAATGCCTTTAATTTTAGAATATGTTTTTAACTTTTGCCGTATTTTTTAGTAAAATTTTAACAAGGTTACAATACAATTAAGAGATGCACTTCTCAAAAAAAATTAAAAAATCGTCTATATGAATAAATATTCCTAAAAAATATGTTTTTATGTCTCTTAGGACTCCCTTTGTTTTAAGTTTTATCCTAACGTAAAATGGAATATTTTTTTAATTGCCTTTCGGCAAAAAGTTTCTTTCTCAGAATAATATTTTTTTTTGAAAATCTAACAATATCTAAAAAAAATATTTTTGTGATGATCTACATGGTTCTTTAGTCTAAAACTAAACTATATTTTTTAAAAATAATTTTAGAAAAAATCTCCAGAATTTACGATCATTGGAGTTCCTGGAAAGCAACTCATTGTCCATAACGTCTGTACAAAAAAGTGCAAAAAGTAAAGTTCTACCAAAATAGATGCAAAAAATAAATGTCCTCCGAAAATAAGCACTAAAACAGTGGTTCTCAACATGAGTAAATGCACAAATCATTAATATATAATTCAATAAAATTATATTAAATAGCAAACGCATAGTTCTTAGAAATATATGATTAGTAATTGACATTTTATCTTTACGCGTTTTATATTAATTTATTGTTTATCCAATATCACTATAAATGTCATTTTTATATATTAAGATAAGGTTTTTTTTATGTAATTCTCTATAAATATGCAAATATGATGTAAAACTGAGATAGCATGATTTTTGTTCGAGAAATTTCTCTAGTAAAAATGTTTTTTAGATGATAAATGCTCTCGAATATTTTATTGTAAACAAATGTGAAGAAAATTCTAAAAAAATATAAATATATGACCATGAACAGGGGCGCGCCGTCCATGAGGCCCAATTGTGCGGTGCACACAGGCGCCAATAGGATAAAAATTATTTAATATTAATTCATTAAACTTTCTTAAAATTGCCGTCTTAAATTTATCAAAGGCGCCAGACACTATCGTCTCGTCACTGGTCAAGAATTATGCAATTGCAGCAATGTCAGATATTTATTATGAGTCGATAATGATAAAATTACATGATGCAATTAAATTAAACATTTCTATGACATCGGGTTAATTTAATAAACGATAGACGAATTCTCAATGAATGCATTATATACTAGATAAGCTAACACATCCTTGTATTTTAATAAATTTTTCTATTGCAACAATCAAATTTATTTATAATTTTCAATGCTAAGAATTTGACCTATATTCGTTCCAGTCCGCACGATGAAAATTCGCGAATACCCACAACTAAACATGTCACAGTATCCATTAAAAGATATCATCTTATCTGAATTATAGATCTGAATGAATTATAAATATCCATGTGCGAAAATATGGCGTTAGTATAGCCGGGGTATTACCGCGGATCGTGCGCACGTGTCGGAAAATTCGCACGAATCGAAGGTAGGAAAATAATTAATCAAATATTAATCCTAATAATGCAGAAATAAATCATCAATACGTTGAAAAGAAAAGCGCGTCGGAAAAACAATACAAAAAATATCTTGGCGTATTAATATTTAAATGGTGTTATCGGTCGCTATTGAAATCGAACGTGGAAAACCGCGGAAAATGTACTGTGTCTGCTGACGATGCACGTGTGTGCGTGTGTGTGACCTTGCGACGCCACCGAATGCACACGTGGCCAGATTTGGCGTCCCGTGCATCCCGTGACGTCATGGAAAGTCACCAGCTCGAGGGTCTAGTCGCCGGATCCGCGGCCGAATCTTAAAACGGCGCACGCCGCCAGTTCCGCGCAAAAGTCGACGCCGGCGTCGTCGGCGTCGCCGCCGCTTCCGCGTCCAACGCTCTCGTCGACTATCGCACAATGTAAATACGTCGAGGACTATGATAAATTGATCATATTGAAACGGATTCGAGTGCCACTCGATCAGTGCCTCCCGCAAGGTTGCCAGAGATAGGGTTAGGCGAAAAAAAAAACTTTTTTTTTTTTTGTAATTTATGACTCTACGACGATATATTTACAGAAATATGCAGATGCGCCAATCGAATAGTCCCCGTATAACGCTGGATCGCCCTTAGCGGGACGGTGTCGCTCTAGAGCGGCTATTTTCATTGCGCGCCGATTGCATATGAATGCCGAGTTAGTATGTCATCGAATGCGCAATTTTCCAGTCGCTCGTCCGCACAATGTTTTCGCGCAAGGATAACGAATCGCCTGTTTACTCACTATTGAAATAGTTTGGCAGAGACACTCAATCAAAACGTGTAAAATTGGCAGAGGTTGTTGCTTTTTGGGCGCCGGTGATCGTCTCCTCTTCCGCCGGTTACGCAATGCGACCGGTCGTCCAGAAATAACGCAATCAACTCGGTTGTACCCGACGGAAAATTACGCAGTTAGCGGCCAAAAATTTCGCGCGACTGTGCGTTGACAGTCTGCGAAAATTTCAACGAACTTCACGGACGGCTAATTGATGACCCCGGGTCATTGGCGATGATTTGCGAGATTTTCTATGGATTGCGAGCGATCTGCGACGCTATCCGGGTCGTTTCGATCTCGTTCATGTGTGCTAAGTAGCACCCGGCTCAACTTTGAGACCCGACTCAACTCCGAGCTCACGTTTAACGACCCGACTCGAATTAGAAGAGCCTAGGTAACCCGAAGCGCAACCATCGAGAACCTGACTACAGATATATTTCTGATATATTAGGGATACCCATATTCAATGTCGTTTATACTGTTTAATGCCGAATTTAAGAAAAGTATTTCCGTCTTGATACTCAGCGCCTTTGTGCACCGCACAAATGGCCATATTGACGTTGCGCCTCCGGACCAACGTCCAATAACGGCATTCAAAGCTTATAATTTAAAAAAATAATGCGCCAACTCAAATATTACGAAAGCCATCAAAAACATCAACCAAACATGGAATGATGTCATCCAGTCGTGTATGAAGGGTGTTTTTACAAAGGGAGATTTTTCTGGCGCCTATGTGCACCGCACAATCTGGCCATATGGACGCCGTGCCCCTAGCAGGCCACCACAGTAATCAAAACATTTTTAATGATTTTTGTCCAGGGTTTGAGCACTGTTTTTTGTTCATAACGTTCGAGTAAAGAACGCATAGCTCATCCCGAGTAATTAAATCTCGAAGAAACTTGCAATAATCTGCATAGTCTAAGTAGTCCTTGTCTTTAAATTTGTATCTAAATATACAATCGACGCTTAGTATTTCTTACACTTCAAGTTAAAAGTATCGATTCTAACTATCAATAAAAAAAATGTTTAAGTCGAAAAAAATTGCTTAAGATAATTCTCTCTTGTGAAGGGATCAAGTAGCTGACACAATTTATTTCTTTGAATTCTGAATCATCATACAACATCTTCTTATAAGACACGCGAGTCATAGGTTCGCTATTACTGACGACCTATAAAACTTGTCATGGCCTTTAACACCTTATCGATTCTGTGTTTATCTCTTCAATATTGATAAACATCATCATTTAATGTGCTTTTCATCTTCGATTATAAAAATAATTCATAGACTACGTATTCGTAGGGCCATGTCCGACGAATACAGAGACTAAACAAATAACAAATAAAAAATATACGAGCACATTTCCATATAGCTACCCATGTTAAGATAAATCAGCGATAAGTGTATCAATATAAAAGAATAAAAATTGGGACAATTTTTAACATAAGTCAGTCATACTAAAAACTTATGTTTTCGTCTCATTTTTATTCCTAAACGTATATCCATAAAACAGATCTAAGTGTTATGTGATTTATTTAATTTGTAAATATGTAAATATGTATAATTAATTAAATTAACAAATCTTATGCGCAACAGCCCTAATGTAGAGTCATGACCTCGTTCAACACCATTGGCCGTCTGCAGAGACGCCGCTTCCTTTTCCGGTCAGTCTCAATGATGCTGCCGCCTTAGTCTCGATCGTTCAACTACCTCAGTCTCGTTCTTCCTTTCCTCCGGAGACAGGAAACCTCATTGACCATAAGCCTTCTCGGTACTTAGACTAGAGCTCATCCAACACCCTTCTCCGTTTTGTTCGGTCTGCCGCAACATCGCTTTATCTTCCGGTAAGTTTAATGATGTAGCTTCACTCTTGTACACAGTCCAACCACATCAGTCTCGTTCTTCCTTTCCTCCGGAGACAGGAAACCTCATTGATCATAAGCCTTCTCGGTAGCCCTAGTCTCATCCAACACCCTTCTCCGTTTTGTTCGGTCTGCCGCAACGTCGCTTTATCTTCCGGTAAGTTCAATGATGTAGCGTCACTCTGTACACAGTCCAACCACCTTAGTCTCGTTCTTCATTTCCTCGGGGGACAGGAAAGCTTTTTAACCATTGCCCTTTTCAGTGGTTGACTGTCTCAGAATACTCATCTCCATGATATCCAATTGTCGCTCATCTTGCAGAGCTGATACACTGTTGGAATTTAAAGTATCGCCTATTTGCTGGCAGGGTTCTTGTTTGGACTTCCAAATTAGTTTCGTTTTCTCCAATTCCTGGCGACTTCAAGGTCATACTCGTCCACTGTCAGGCATACGGGGATGTACTTTGTTTCGGTCTCATTAATCCTTAATCCCATGTCCATTGCCGCTCTGATTATTCGCTCCCATGTGTCCTAGCCGTTCAAGATCTAGCTACAATGTCTATGTCCTTTGCATAGTTAAGAAACTCCATCAATTAGTTAAAGATGGCTGTGGCGTTACAACTAAATTAGCTGTCCTCCTAACCTGGAGGACACTACGCGATCTTTGCAGATCCCGAGCTTCTTCCGTCCACTTTTCAAGCTCCAGGAGAGACGCATTGCTATTTATTAGCTGTTGATGCATATTAGGATTCCATCTTATGTCTGTAAACTTTGTCGTATACGGATTTGAAATCGATGAACGGTGGTGGAATTCCACAGTCTTCTTCTTATGTCGGCATCCTCACGACTGAGGATCGTGACCAATCTTGTTCCGAATCCTCTTGATTTTGACTCTCCATGATCCTCTGCATTCCGTAGCTACTATAATGGAATCCGTTGGTCGCTCCAGCAGATGGGCGCTATGCCCTTTCACCTCGAGAAGATCGTTTCTTCAAGCGAGATGTCTAAAGCCAAGAAGAATCCTTTCGAGACATATCGTAGAGAGCCGGCCATCTTTATAGTCCCCAATTTCTTTCATGACGTATACGTTTGTGGGTTTAGCAGTCCAAGATATTTTCATCAGACGTCAGCGTTTGTCTTTTTCTATTCGCCTTCTTATTTATGACGATTTCCGGTACTCGTAAGCAGAGATCCGAGATGTAGAAATTCTTTAATCCTCTCCAGATCCGGAAGTTTAACTGATCTTTATAACTAATTGCTTCTATCGACGTTCCACAGTGTGATTCCCCTGTAATTGGAGCATTGTGTTATGTTTCCTGCAGCCACAACTTCAAAACGAGTATGAGGGTTGTGTCCTACTTCTTATTCTTCATCATCAATCTGAGGGATTGTTTGGTGGGTGTTAAATATTGCTTTACGAGTTTGATGATAGATCCGTGACTGTCCAAAACACAGATTTGTATGAAAACAAAATAATATACATATAATAATATGTCATCAGATTCATTATGCGCTGGAATTAATAACTAAACATGCGAAAAATCTCTGAAAATTCTCGCAAATCAATAAAAAACGACATTATTATCCATATTTGTCGCGTTGGACGCAAAACTATGACGATTTTTAAGCCTTATATTATTTTCTATGCATTGCGTATGCATGAGAGAATCGATCAATCACTGGATTGTCTCGAGATTTTTTCATGCACGGGATTCTCGAGAATGTATTCTCGAATTGTTTAGACGCGATACCTAAACGACAAGAATTCGTTTGAAATAATAAAAAAAAAATCGTCGATTGTCATGTAAAAATAAATTTAAACATGTAAGCAGTAGTATAAACCAGCGTCTCTCAACATTTTTAACCGGCCGCACACGTAATCAATATTAAAACGATAATAAACCGGCCGAGCGAACAAACACAATTAATCTCGCGATTGAATCGATTGCTCATATTTCAGAGTTTTCAGTATTGATTAGTCGTCGGCCCTTATCCGAATAAATTTTAACAATGTGTTCTAGAACATATTCGACATAAATATGAGTCAGAGTATTAAATCTCTAGAGAAGATCGCCATCGACTCATGCCATTGTGTGATATATAGCTAATTTCACAATGGATCACGTTGCACAGTTATGAAAAATTGCAACGCCAATCGATTTCACGCCAACTACTCGAGTATTAAGTGAGGAATAATTATTATAAATATTTTATTTTTCGATACATTGTATTAAGCTCTGATCGATCGCGAGGAAGCAGGTACTTCCTGAAGCGGTCGCCGCGGTCGCCTTGACGTTCCGCGATCCGGATGTTGGCAGTCGCATCCGGTGCTATTCGAACATCTCAATATTAACGTTTGCCATCGTTCGAATATCTTTGCACGATATTTTCTTTAGAGTTTGCAAGTCCAAGGCCCGCATTGCTCGTAGCCTCAGTCGTTCTAACGTGTAATGGCGAAATTAGCGTCGATATCGAGCGTGAAGGTCGGCTCTGATAACGGAATCGTTTTCAGTCAAACGAAGGTTTAATTCGGATTTCTATGCGAAAATTCGCATTTTGCGGATGTAGAAAATTGGATAAACGCTTCCTCCTTACGGGAATTGGTCGACGTCTTCACAACACGACGCTCCGTGACCAATCTTCAATAACTACTCGTCATATTTTTATTTAATTATGATCCATTGCTAGATAGAATCGAATATTCATTCATTCCTGATATAATTTTCAATACTAATATCAATTGAAGCAGAAAAATCGAAGTAAAAGTGATATTAATTACGTTTTCTTCGACCGTGTTATGTAAAACCCGCGTAAAACAAACCGCGCATAAAGAGAATTGAATATATTTATATTAAGATTAATAGTATACATTCATTCTTGATACCATTCCACATATTAATAATATTTTAAACAAAAAACAGGTTTTATTCAACCGCGTTATTTAAAAACCGCTTAAAATAAACCGCGTATATAGAAAATTAAATATATTTCTGTTAAAATTTATATTATTCATTCACTTCTGATACATTTTACATGTTAATATTAGCTGAAGGTGGTAGCGCTGACTGTCCGGCGCCTGTGTGCAGAACTTTAATTGGCTACCCCTATAATCCCCCCCTCCATAATTAAGAAAACATTTATTGAAAAAGATTTTATTTCGATTTTATGAAAGGATAATGAATTATTGCCCTCGGCGCACCGAATCTTCCGGCGCCTGTGTGCGCCGCACAGTCTGGCCATATGGACGGCGTGTCACTGACTGAAGCAAAAAAATCAGGGCGAAAATGATAATAATTCTGTTTTATTCAACCGTGTTATGTATAATCAGTATAAAGGGAATTGAATATACAGTCAGCCCTCCTATAACGTTTCCTCTAAATTGCTTCTTTCTACAAAATCTAATATTTTCGAGGTCAAAATTACATATTTCGTAAATATATAATACGTTGCCCAGCGAAATAAAGGTCAATGCTCTTTGGTTGACAGGGCATTTTATAGAAAATAGTGATTGAGAGAAAACGTTATAGGAGGGCTGGCTGTATTTCAATTGTCATTAATAATATTCGTTCATTCCTGATACATTTTACATAATAATATAAGTTGAAACCAAAAATTCATCGCAAAACTTATGATAATTATGTTTCCTTCAACCGTGTTATATAAAAACCGCGCCAAACGAATCGCGTATAGATAGAATTTAATATATAAACATCATCATTAATAATCTTTACTCATTTTACTATTGGTCGAAGCAAAAAAAAGCGTGCAAAAACGATAATAATTCTGTTTTCATCAACCGTGTTATGTAAAACCCGCGTAAAATAACTCGCGTATAGAGTGAAAATATTTTCACTATTCATTAATTTCTGTCGAATCTAAAATAATATAAATTTCTTCAACCGTGCTATATAAAACCCGCGTAAAATAAAGCGCATTAAAAGTTTTAATAACGCTGTTTTCTACGGTCGTGCTATTTGAAAACCGTGTAAAATTAAATATATTACCATTAATATAAAATCATTCATTCCTAATACTATTTTTCATTTTTATATCAGTCGACGTAAAAAAAATCAATGTTATGTAAAACCGCGTAAAATAAATCGCGCATAAAGCCATAAATATATTTTCATGGCATTGATGAAATTCATTCATTCCTAATAGTATTCTTCAAAATAATACAATTGAAGCAAAAAAATCAGTGCAAAAACGATAATAAATCTGTTTTACTTCAACCGTGATAAGTAAAACCCGTGCAAAACAAATCGCGTATAAAACGAATCAAATGTATTAACTACAGATTAATTTATTTTATTTTTCATATAAGTACAGAATATATATAGACATAACAATCGTACATACTTTTTAATAATAACAATAATAATAATAATAAAAATAGTAATTATAATAATAGTAGCGATTTGAAAGTGATGGGATAGTGGCAGGATATTGGGGTAAAAAGAGGCGTTGGTCAAGTCGGATGATGATCATGTTCATGTGCCGGAGGAACATTAATTATATTCATCCGTGTCCATAAAAAAATGCTTTATTTTTATTAAATACAAATTAAAAACAATTCACGCGAGTTAAATCGTCTCGTCGCCAACGAAAATCAATCATCAATAATGTATTACAATAATCGGTATAATTTTTTTTCAGCAAACACCGATGCTGGTGCAGAAGAACGAAGGCGTCGACCCGAGGGGGACGGAGCTCGAGCTCATATCCGTCAAGTGCGTTCAATATTATTCATCATTAAAACATTGTCGACTTATCGTTAACGATTATTGTTTAATTTTTAGATACAAATGCGATAAGAATGCGCTGCAGATCACGATGGAGGCCGGTTCGACCGTGCCGCTGATGGAGACCTCGTTCAAAGACGTCGAGTCCAACGACGATTACAATCCGTTCGAGCATAGGAAGCTGTCGCATCCAACGTCGTTAGTATAATCCGTATACGATAATATCAAAAATATGCCGCCGAGGCATATTTTTATCAATTGATTCAAACAGAAAAATATGTCTGGCGGGATGAGAGACGTTTATTATACTACTTGATGTAGCATGATTTATATTTAAACACAATCCATCTAAATATATCGGATAAATTATATAGAAATCCATTGAGCCATTGATTTTAATACATTCCGTTCATCGATACGATCGCATTAGGGAAGCTTTTCTTGATTATTGCTCTACGTGATCCTCAGCATTCGTAACGTTAACGTGAATAACTGAAATAATTTATGTTTTTAATATGTTTCAGGGATTATGATACGTTTATCCATCTGTTAAAAGGCTCGTTGGGTAGCGGGATCTTAGCAATGCCTCAAGCCATATTAAACGCGGGTCTCTTGATGGGACTCTTCGCAACGCTCTGCGTCGGCGGCATATGTACTTATTGCATACACATCTTAGTGAAGACGTCGCACGAGTTGTGCCGCAGAAATCAAATGCCGTCGTTAGGATTCGCAGAGACGGCAGAAATGGCTTTCCTATCCGGACCTCAGTCGCTACATAAATACTCGAGACTGGCAAAGTACACGTTATATAAATTATTAATATTAATATGATATGCGATTGTCTGTAACGACGTTATATTTTATAGGGCTGTTATCAATACGTTTCTCGTGCTCGATCTATTGGGTTGTTGCTGCATTTACGTGTTGTTCATATCGACTAATATCAAGCAGGTCGTCGATTACTACAACACGAGTCTCGATCTGCGAATTTACATGGCGTGTCTGTTGCCGTTTCTCATAGTAGTCAACCTGGTCAGGAATCTGAAGTATCTGTCGCCGTTCTCGATGGTGGCCAACACTCTTATAGCCGTCGGCATATCGATCACATTCTACTACATGACCATAGACTTGCCGCCGATCAGCTCGAGGCCGTACGTTGCCGACTGGCATCGGCTTCCGTCTTTCTTCGGCACGGTAATCTTTGCCCTCGAAGGCATCGGCGTAGTGATGCCGCTCGAAAACAACATGAGGAATCCGCAAAACTTCACGGGATGCCCCGGCGTGCTCAACTTCGGCATGTCCATCGTCGTAATAATGTATGCGGCTACCGGATTCGTCGGATATCTTAAATACGGCGACAAAACCCAAAACAGCATTACGCTCAATCTGCCCAAAGACGAAGTGTAAGTTTATATGTTTGTGCAATGCGAGCGCAGCGATTTTATATTCAGATGAATCAATTCAATTTGGCAGTGATATGTGTTACGCTATTTGCCATGTGCGTTATCGTTGATTTATATCCGTAACTTATGTGCGTTTAAATATTGCAGATTGGCTCAGTCGGTCAAGGTGATGATTGCCGTGGCAATCTTCCTCACGTACACTCTTCAGTTCTACGTACCGATGAACATCATATGGAACAACATCAAGCATTACTTTTCCAAACACGAAGCAGTCGCCGAGTACTCGTTACGAGTGGCGTTGGTGACGATAACGGTCGCGTTGGCCATCGCCCTCCCGAATCTCGGGCCGTTCATCACGCTGATAGGTGCCGTATGTCTTTCGACGTTGGGACTCATGTTTCCGTCGATCATCGAGCTCGTCACGTTCTGGAACCATCCCGATTACGCCAACAGCAAATTCTTTTTGGCAAAGAACGGTTTCTTGATTGTTTTCGGTGTGGTGGGCTTTGTGACGGGAACGTACGTCAGCATTCAAGAGTTTTCACATGGCGGCTAACGTGATTCATTTAATATTATTTAGTGTATAGGCAATTGATCTAATCTAAGTGTGTGCGGCCTACAAAGGATGTGCTCGCTAAGTTTTATTTAGTCGGTGCGCTCACAAAGCCGGAGAGTCGCCTGTGCGACTCTCCACAAATAAGTAACACCGGGCCATATTGTAAGAGTGTTCAAGTAAAACTGATTATCCAATTAAGTCATTCCATAAGCAATTACTTTTTATTTACAAAAAAAAAACGGAAAGAAATTCTACGGGAAGCATATTGGGAACATGTTCGGGTCAGATTTTTCTATGAACACGACACAAATTGTATGTATTTTGGTGGGAATTGTGGTGAAATTATTTTTTTTGGAATTTATTTTTTAGCAATGTTTACTGGCCTCGTGGGGAGCTCACGGTCTGCCGGTAATATAGAGATTAGATTTATTTGCCAGCTTTTTTTTGTAGTTTTATAATATATATTTTTTGTATTTTATACAGTGCCATGTATCAATATGTATTTTACACAGATAATAATAATTTATGTGTAGTCTCAACTTTTTTCCACAGTTTGTATTTAGTAAAATGAGAATGTTTCAATCTTAAGATTATATGATAAAGTTAATCGAATTACAAATAAAATATTTTAATAAAATACACTGTTTTATATTTTAATCGATCATAGATGTGGTAATAAATTAAAGAAAACTGTTTCAGAAAATGTGATGGACCTATAATAATATATAATAACATGGCAATTTTTCTTCAAAACTAGTCAGATACTGTAAAAAAATATATCCTGCGTCTGTGTGCAGAAATTTAATTGGGGCCTTATACCCCCCCCCCCCATCCTCCTACAATAAAAAAAACATATTATGAAAAAGAATTTCGGCGCATCTAATATTCCGGCGCCTGTGTGCGCCGCACAATCTAGCCATATGGTCGGCGCCCCCCTAATGTTGGACGTAATACCTTATTTAATCATTCGTGTGTATCTTCGGCACACTTCACTGAAGTGTTTTAAATGTATCGTTTTTAATTATTTTATAAGTAATCTTTATAATTTTTTTGTAATGCAATACATCGTTTGTCTAAATCTTACCGCCTAATTTGTATAGCCAATATTATCTGTCAAACATTTCATTAGACCTGATATTAGGTATTGTACAGTGGCGAATCTCCCCTTTGGCACATGAGGCGCGCGTCTAGGGCCTCATAAATTCAGGGGGCCTCTCAATTTTTTTTTATAATTTAAATATTTTTTTAGAACAAAAGTAAATAATAATATTGACCCAAAAATTTTTTTAGCACAAAATGAAACCACGTTTTTACTATTTATTTATAAAAAAAATATCTGATGTTTGATGTTCTTTCTTATTCACTTTACCATTGAAAATCTTTTTTTATATGATCGTAAAATACAATTAATGAGAGTAGAACGTAGATTCGATTAAAAATATCAAGATTGGAAAAGGTTAAGGCAAAACGATGCATCTAGCATCCAGCCCCTTAGGAGTCCGGGACCCTCAGGGGGCCCCTGATTTTTTCTATAAATAATACATATTTGTAAAATCGAGATAAGCTAAGTAAAATTAAATATATAATTATGCGAGCGAGAAGTGGGTCAAATTTGATATTTTTTTTTATTAAATCCATGTGGCGGGTCACTTAGGTTGAGTGATTAAAACAATAATAAATAAAGGCTTACAAGTATTATTAACATTAAAATTTACAAGGAAAATTATCGCTATTATAACCCTAATCACACTCTAGCTCTTTAAAGATGTGGCGACATCTAGTGATATTAGTAGCGAATTAAAAATCATTTTATTTTTTATTAAATGAAGGCTTTTTACATCACATCTAAAAATTCAAGCGGGTTTGATAATTTCATATGCGGGTCACTGCGTGGCCCGCGGGGTATTCGTTCGCCATCCCCGTTATGTGGTGTAGGGGTGGTGAAAATATTTAGAGAGGAGGGGTCTCAAAATTGAATTGCGCCTGAGGCCTCTGATGTGCTAAATCTCCCACTGCTAGGATAATAAATAATAATAAAAATACATGTAATACTTATTTTTTATTGGTTACTTACTTAACCTTTTCCACTCCGTGGGCTAGATTATTATTGGCCTAAAAGTTTTTTTATTTAATTTAAAAAAAATGATGTCTTTTCTTTAATCGGATATCAGATCAAATCCTATAGATGCTTCTTATTCATTATCCCAATGAATATATTTTTTAATAAATTTAAAAAAATATATGGAGTAACTCATAGATTTTGCTAAGAGTGGACAGAGTATTGGTCTGCTCAATAAATAAGAGCTTAGGGGTTCCACGAAATTACGATTCTTTAGATGGCATCAATGGCTTTAAAGAAAGCCACCTAGAGGGAACATCTGTAGCAATTGATTCGGATTTGGTTCTACCTCAAGATATTTTGCAGCCACTTTAAATCTTGGTATTTTTTTTTTAATAATTTTAAACTGCAATCGAGTGAGTTATAAAAAGTATATCTTCTTTTTTAGAATTTGTTTTTACAATAAACTTATCAATTAAATAACTAAATACAGTAAACCCCCCTATAACGTCCCCCCTATAACGTTTGCGGTAGTTTTTTCCTATAACGACAAACCCCCCTATAACGTACATATTTAAAAACGCTAAATAGAATTTTCATAAAAATATTTTATAATTTTATAAAATTAACTAATAAAATGTCGTGTTGATCTTCCCTCCCGCAAGTTGCGGGAAGATTACGTCAGCCAAAATACGAAAGGATATCGCTCTCGCGCGAGTCAAGTCATTTGCGCTGGTAAAAAAAAAAATTAAAATGTTTGATGCACTGATTTCATTCAAATCAAAAAATAAAGTTACCCCCTTATAACGTCTCTCCCTATAACGTGGAACCTAACTGGACGTTATAGGGGGGGTTTACTGTACACCTATAATGTAAGTCCTCGACTTACGCGTTATGTTTTTTGTCGCTATGGACTTAACCTAGCCGCGTCGATGGGGTCCATTTAGGACCCCAAGTCTTTGATTTTTCTCGAATAACTCAACCTTTTACACTCCGGATATTTTTCATCAAAACAGCTATTCTGGATAAAAAAAAATATTTTTTTACTGATTAAATTTAAAAAACTTGGATCAGATGTAGATAGACATGATTTAATCGCTGCTCTAGATCCACTGAATGTCTATCTCTTTTTTTATTAATCTTTCCTTGTGACTTCTAACCTGTTGAATAACTATCTACAAATTACACACGAGTCAGTAGTTTTTAGTTTCTTTTCAGCTTATTTTCTACAGGTTTTATTAATCAATAGGTTCCAAACAATTGTTTAGAATAATTGGCCCTACTATTCTATCACCGATAGTAAAATTAATTATTTTTTTGTGAAAAATTATTAGACAAAGGGTTGAATTTGAAAACAAAAGTTTCATCATTTTTTTTTATTATTTTTCATAGTTTATTATTTAATTATAAACAGTATTTCACTGATACAGTGTACTCTCGATTATCCGTGCATTGATTATCCGGTTTGCGGATTATCCGTGCCTGAAAATATTTTGATTGGATTTTTTTTCATTATGATTATAAGACGCATTGATGAATCGCGATCTTGAATACATGCTGTTTGAAAGAAATACGCATAGGGACACGCAGAAACGTCGCCCTGCCATTAATTTCGATATTTATTGCCTTCGTTATTGGGACTTCGTTAGTTCCAAAAAATCTAATATTCACGAAATTTTCGGTTCCTTTCTAAATGTCTTTCGTAGTTTGTTTATTCAGTTGCTTTGCTTCCTAGCAGTGAAGAAGTGCGTGTCTTTACAGAGAGCAGATTTTTTCATTACACACGTATGTTTGATTATTTTTCTCTGTCAGGTAAGGTCTGGTCAGGTCAGGTCAGGTCAGGTTAGGTTAGGTTAGGTTATTGGGTTAGGTTAGGTCAAACACGAAGTAATGGGAGTTATGTTGTAGAAACCCACGTTATAGAAGTCAAGGCATCCATACAAACTTTAAAGATACGAAACGAAGCTATTTTAGTTTTTTTCGCGCGGCAATCCATGACATATTTATTTACAAATGGGCATTTGACCTTTTAAAATCAACGCCTAGAAGGGAGCGAAGGACTGTCGAACCTTGTTATAGAAAACTACGGCATAGTAGAAAGCGTTGTAGGAGGGTTTACTATATTTCTTTAAATAACATATTTGACATTTGTTATTTTTTTAAATAATAATTAATACAGTGAAAAATATACTTTTAGTACCAAAAAATGTACTTTTAGTACCAAAAAATATACTTTTAGTACCTAAAATATACTTTTAGTACCAAAAAATGTACTTTTAGTACCAAAAAATATACTTTTAGTACCTAAAATATACCTTTAGTACCAAAAAGTACTTTTAGTACCAAAAAATGTACCTTTAGTATCTAAAATGTACATATTATATGCAAATATTTAAATCTACTTATTGTACTTGAAAAAATAAGCCCTTCCCCAATAATAAGCCCAAGCACCAATTTTGAACTAAAAAAGAAAGTAAGACAGTGTCTTATTAATTTGTTGTTAATTAAGCTATCCGGTCGGATGCCGTCTGTGATACGAATTTCGGGTAGGTTCGTTTAGGTTAGGTTAGGTTAGGTTACGTTAGGTTAGGTTAGGTTAGGTTAGGTTATGTTATGTTATGTTATGTTATGTTATGTTATGTTAGGTTAGGTTAGGTTAGGTTGAGTTAGGTTAGGTTGGGTTAGGTTGGGTTGGGTTAGGTTAGGTTAGGTTGGGTTAGGTTAGGTTAGGTTGGGTCAGGTGAGGTCAGGTAAGGTCAGGTAAGGTTGTATATATGATATTATATTCGAAAATAAAATAAAAATTTGATGATTCGGATTATCCGTGTTTCTCGACTATCCGTGATCATCCTCCCCAGCATTAACCCGGATAATCGAGAGTGCACTGTATTACTGTTTCACTATTTCTATCAAATAATTATGTATGTAATGGAATTAAAAAAAAGAATAGTTCCACAATACAAAAATAGGGTCACAGTACACAGCTTCAGACAACTTTCCGATACTGACTGCTCCAAAAATATTGGCATATGAAAAATATCGATAAATGCAAACATATTTCTGAGAATTAATTACGCCTAACTGTGAATTTAAATAAAAAAATGTAGGGTTACTCCACATTTTGCAACCCTTCTCGATACTTAGAAGCAATAATATTACGTAAAATTTAGATGCGTCCCATTAAAATCGGCGCATAAACTTATTACGATAAAAATTAGTGCACAAACGGTAACGATTGTATACGTGCGTAAACCGGAAAGTAAACAGTTATGGCCTTCAGAATGGAAAGAGTTAATATAATTTTACATGTCCCAATTTTTTTGTATTTGTCTAAAAGCGTCTAAAGAATAATAAAGAGAATTCTAGAGAGACAAAATCAAGAATTTTCGGAACAAGAAAGATCACGAACCTCAGACATGAGGGTGCCGACCAAATAAGAATACCATGGGGTCTATTTTCATACATTAATTTCATACAAAATATACCCCACCGGCCAGCGGCGTTGGTTTTGCGCCGTTAACGGATGGATTATACTAATCAAAGGTTCAAAATGAAGCAAACGACAATACATTAATTTTTAATTTGTATTGCTTTTTCGTGCACTTTGACGATTAATATGTACGAGCTTTCGTCCGCATACTTCAGCTGAAATAATTATAAATGTCAGACTCACCGAATCCAGTTCTCCCAGCTAGGCTTTATTCCTACCTTTGACTCATTATGAGCTCTCATGCACTGGAAATATCCTGTAGAAATAATTTATACGTTGACTTGTGCTACAATTATAAGACTTTTATCATTTAACTGTCAGACCCACCTCTGCATTTCAACACATTTCGCACACTGACGTCATTAATATTTTATTTACAAACAAAAGAATAGCATATTTTTTTTTAAATTTATTGCTTAGTTACAATTTTTTTGTTTTTGGGACATAATTATATAATACTTAGTAATATAAATAATTTGCTATAAATTCAGTGCATTATAATATATGGAACGTAAGCAGATATAAAAGACATATATTTAAAATATTACTAATTATTTATTTATTCGTTCAATAAGCATGTATATATAGTATTTTGAAATAAAATAATGTCCTATCATGAATATATAAATTGCATAACCTTTTCAGACATGCATAGGACTTACTTAAGAAGTCTGCAGCATTTCGTATATTTCAAAGGTTAAGTTTTGCAGTTTAGCTAACTTTTCCGAAATAGGGAGATATTCATATGTTAAAATGATTAGATTATGAATGTACGTTTAAAATTATCACACAAATACATATATGTGATGAATTATTATTTTTTAATTAAGGCTAAACGATGGATTTATTATTCATATTTAATTCTTCTAAATAGTTAAATATGTGTAACTTCAGAGTAAGTTAATAAAAAATAAGAAAGAGAATTATGTCATTTAATTAATAATAATTTAATAGAATAGAAAAAAAACTGAACCTTTTTACGTATCATTGAATAGAGTAAGTCTACAGTATTGGTTTCGAAGGTTTTTTTTAAACAAAATTTAGCATTTTTGGCAAAAGATATGTTTTAGTTTCAGAGGATAGGTGAAAGTAAAATAGATCTATATATACACTCATGAAATATTATTTATTGGACATATTGCACATAAAAGAATCTACATACATATATTTACGAACAACTACTTCAAGTATCGGTCCAGTGTTAATTGTCTTAGCCCTTTTCTCTTGTTCATAAATTAAGTGTAGCATCCAATATCATTATTCACTGCTTTTGTAATTTTCGCAGATCGTTCAGAATCAGGAACTTGAGCTCCGAGGCCAGCTATTTCATCCTGGATCATATTTAAAAATCCACACATCTTCGCACTTAAGTCCGCAAGATCAACTCCGTTTGGGTCGACTTGCTTCGTCAACATGAACGCCACGGGGCGTATCTACACTTTGCAATATTTTTTAATTGTGCACAAAAGGCTAGAATTTAATGAGTATATATTAGGTAAAGGAAAGTAATGATAATTTTTTTTTCACATACAAAAGTTTTAAAAAAATATCATATACCTTTAATCAGTAAACAATTTCCATTGTTTTCTATTACTTTCTCCAACGATCAGGGCAGCTTTCAATTCCCTTTCTTATAGAACTCGCAGGTTTTTCGTTTAAGAATGATTCAATGTGATTTCGATACCGTCAAATGAATTTCTGTTGAATTTTGTATTTTCATTTTGACTACTAATTGGACTCACAGTATATCTCTGCGGTAATTGTTTCACCAGGTTTTAATAACTTGTAATGGATTACGCCAATCATGTCCCATCAAACACAAAGAAGGACCTTTTTAAGATCAATGAAGGTTTAGGGGTAGTACAGGTACTTCGTTTTTAGGAAGCCATTGATTTTTTTTCTTTGGATTATTGTATAGGACCCACTTCTCATCGCTTGTAACGATCCTTCTCAGAAATGATGCCGTTTCGTGCAATCTATACAATAGCGACGAACAGATAGTAATTCGCTGCTCAATGGCCGTTTGTGAAAGTTCGTGCGGAACCCAAATTCCTTGCCTGTGTTTTTTTGCAATGCGCTCTAGATGGTCTTTAACGGTCGTCCAAGGCAGCCAAGCTCCTCTGACAATTCTTTGATGGTTCTTCGGGGATCCGCTTCCACTGCTGATTTTAACACGTCATCCTCTAATTTTGTAGATCTTCCCGATTTGGGGGCGTTTATAAACCCCTATCACTACTTTTAAATTTTCTAAACCATCTGTGATATTTTTGAAGATGCAATACGTCTCCATAAATTTCACAGATAATCTGAGTGGCTTCTTTTGCTTTCTTTCCTTGATCGAACAAAAATAGGATATTTTATAACGCAAAAGGGTCTCCTCGATTTCTGGCCTTGACATTTTTTCTATAGCGTAAAAAAAAACCTTCTGAGTATTAACAAAAGTAAACTAACAGAGCTACAAAATAAGATCAAATCTCACGTGTTAACTCGACCACAGCCGGCGGCAAACTAATTTCAAAATTGCCCTTTAAAAATTATCATTACTTTCCGCTTTACCTAATATTTAATTCTGATGTGCAAAACAATGTCCCCCCAGGCGGGTGCCGGCTGCTGTTGGATTTCAGCAGGCGGTAGCCGCCCAGTCGCGGTCGAGGAGGTAAGCAAAAGGAGATTGAGAGACTCAAGTCAGAATTCTCAACCCGGCCCTAATCGACCGGGTCTAATGAAATAAAACACATAATCATTCAAATATTATAAGCCGGTCCGTATGGGACCTAACATTGGGCTAAAATTAGATACACTAAACATTAGTGTGTAGTACTTAAATGTATCTTAACCTAACATAGATATTGCGCATTGAGATTGAACATAATAGGGCTATAAAATAGAGACACTAGATATTAGTGTGTAGTACTTAGATATAACTTAGCCTAACATAGAAATTGAGCATTGAAATTGAACATAATAGGGCTAAAAATAGAGACACTAAACAATAGTGTGTAGTACAGTAAATAAATCAAATGCAGTAAATCTTAACCTAACATATAAGTTGAGCATAGAAATCGAATATAATATGATTTATAATAGTTATTTTAAACAACAGTTTAACAGTTATATTTACGCCTTGGAGCGAGCCTCGACCGTGGCTGTTGAGGGGAGTATACCAGCGAGGCTTACAGTCCGACCCGTCCTACGGTAGGTCCAAGAAGGGACCACCTTTAACGGGTCATCCTTTGACCTACTTATATGAAACAGACCCTGATTACTACGCCCCCATACCTGAAAAGGTTAAGGTAAGGGATTAGGGGTTACGATTCTCGCTCCAACCTGGCCAGCGTAAACCGAAAATGCCTTAAGTGCTAAAGGGCTGCTGACTAGGTCTTGGTGCCCGACGGGGCCAGGGGTCCGCCTGACGGCCGACACTAGAGAGCGCCTCTCGTTATCGAATTCGGGGCAATCCCATAGTACGTGTTCCGAAGTTTGTTCACTAAATCCACAATAGTCACATCGAGAGTCGGGTTTTAGGCCAAGTCTATACAGATTGCTATTGAAAGCGCCGTGGCCCGTCACGAATTGCGTGACGTGGTGGTCCGGCGTGATCCATGGTCTTCTCATTCTGCTATGAATGTCCGGGAAGAAGCAGAAGCCCGTCCGTCCAGTTGATTCGTTCGTCCAGCGGCTCTGCCAGACGCTGAGGGCGATGGCCATGATGTGAGCCTTCCTTTCTTGATGGTTGTACTCCTGGAGGTCCGGCACCGTTATCAGATGGTCACCGATCCGGGCTTGCTGCCCCCGAGGGATCAGCCACAAGGCGGCGCGCACCTGCAGTTCTAGGTCCAGCGGCAAGACGCCGGCTAGGACAGAGAGAACTGAGGTGGCCACAGTTCTGTAAGCTCTAGTTAGCAGCATCAGTGGCAGCCTTTGTCCGGATAACAGTCGTCTTTGGACCAGCGAAGTGCTCGCACGGTGAGCCCAGAAGTTCGCCGCGTATGTTACGATCGGAACAAAGATGGCATAATAGTATATCCTTATCATGGCGAAGCGGAGACCCCAGTCGGAGCCCGCGACTCTGCTGAAACGGCCAATAGCGTGTTTCGCCTTCTCCGTGATTGCATTTGCGTGATGTATCATTCCTAGGTTTCCATCTTCGCAGTATTAAATTGCTTGCGTTGTTCATTTAATTTCTCTTCTTCTGAAAAAGTCCTCAAGTTCCATAAATACATCGTTGCTCATTTCCGCTGAATGACTGTTAATCAAACTAACGAGATCCTCTTCTCCTAGATCTGAATTTATTCCTTGGTCATTTCAATAAGATCTTAAATAACTAGATCAACTTCTTCAGTTGGTGTACTTCTCTCCTCAACCAATCGGGGGATGAGCTTATTCCATACGTTGTAACGTTAAGCTCCGTATTACGCCCTGATCCATTGGTTGAATAATAGAGGCTGTTATTTTTATATCTTCATTATCACAAGGCGAATGTCCCTGTGGATTGTCAACTAACAGCAAAATCTTAAATGATAGATTATTTTCAAAGCAATATATTTTACCTCCTAAAAAAAAATTAAAGTCCGAAATCGCGTAAGTCGAGGACTGACTGTTTAGTTTAGAATATATTAGACAAACAGAATTTTTGCATTTGTTACAATCTCACTGCTCGCTACTGTATGATATATATTTTTGTTTGATGTACAGTAATACCCCCGATAGCGTGAATTTGAAAATAAATCGCGGAGTTCACCCTGATAACGCGTGCGCATTCTATTCATGCATATAAACTCTATGCCGTTTGGCTGGATGCGCCTGTGTGTTGATCTCGCTCGCACATATCCATGTCCTTATGTGTGCGAGTGTTCGGCACATTTCTCACCGTTCACGCCTGATGTAGACAATGAACCACGGATGTCTATGTGTATGTTGGCGATCGCATGCATGGCAACCGAATATTTCATTCATCTAAGATTCATAATTTTTTTTACATTGTTCTTAGTTTTGGCTCTTCCTAACCCTAAATGTTGTATGTGCTTCATTATCCCGATAACGCGTTGTTCCGATAACGCGGTCCCAACTTTCGCGCTATCGGGGGTATTACTGTGCCTAATTTTCACTGATTGAAAACAGGGTTAATGTAAATTTGACTCTCAAAAGAGATTTCACGTGGAAATCTGTTACTGCTGATATTTTGCTTATTTTGTGAAGCAAAAGTCTTTGAAAGATGAACCAATGGTGGAGTCCTCTTTACTGGAAATCGATGATGATGATATTTTAAATGCGATATTGGAACAAAATCCACGTCAAACGACAAGGGAGTTGGCAGAGAGACTCAATACGTCACAATCTACAGTTTATCGCCATCTGGAAAATTTGAGGAAAATCAGCAAGTTAGGTATATGGGTAGCACATAATCTCAGTGACCGAATGTCTATTGCCACAAGTCTCCTCTCGCGGCATAAAATCGAGCCTTTATTGGACAGGACAATAACAGGCGATGAAAAATGGATCACCTATGGAAATATTGCCCGCATAAGACAATGGTTGGATATGGATCGACCACCCCTACCGGACCCTTAAACCAATATCCATGGCAAGAAAACTTTATTGTGTGTATGGTGGGACCATCGAGGAATAATTCACCACGAGCTGATGAAGCGCCAAAACAATTACAGCCGATACATACGTTCAACAGCTGCAAACAGTTCATGAAAAACTACTGAAAAAAGGGTCCTGCACACGTCAATCGGAAGCCGTTATCCTGTTACAAGATAACGCCAGACCACACACGCCAAAAGTGACGCAAGAAAAAAATCTGGAGCTCAACTGGTCCGTTTTTCCACATCCACCCTACTCCTAAGATCTTGCTTCTACGGACTTCCACCTTTTCTGTTTCTTGCACATTTTTTTGAATGGAAAAACTTTCATTAATGATGAGCAAGTCGAACAGGCTCTCCATACTTTCTTTCAGCCCAAACCCATCATTTTTTTGAGAAGGGGATCGATAAGTTGCCAATAAGATGGGAAAAGGTTATACAGTAATACCCCCGATAGCGCGAAAGTTGGGACCGCGTTATCGGAACAACGCGTTATCGGGATAATGAAGCACATAGGGTTAGGCAGATTTTGTAAAAAAATACAAATCTGCATAATCTAAGAACAATGACATACACACAGACATCCGTGGCTCATTGTCTACATCAGGCGTGATGGTGAGAAATTTGCCGAACACTCGCACACATGAGGACATATATATGTGCGAGCGAGATCATCAAACGACATTTACGGTCGAGCTATGCATGAATAGAATGCGCTCGCGTTATCGGGGTGAATTCCGCGATTTATTTTCAAATTGGAAAAAGCGCTATTGGGGGTATTACTGTATTTATAATTTTGTAATTTTTTTAAAGCAAAATAAAAGTATGATCGGATGTTATTTATGACTCAAGCTAATAAAATAGCTATGCTGACGATACGACATTCATAGCGTCCAACGAAGAAGAAATGGCTGATCTGCTCCATAGAGTTGTCTATGAAAGTAAAAAACTAGGACTAGTAATCAATATTAATAAATCCGGACCTGGAGAGGGTTGAAAAATGTATATATCTCGGATATTGTGATCCAGAGATAAGAAGGCATAGTGATAGTTTAAAATACGATGTCAAAGCTATCGACAATTTTGAAAAACAGGGGGGATATCCAAAAAAATAAAAACGAGTCTGGTATTCTGAATTTTTAATTACGGCTTAAGAAAATTAACTATCGACTAAAGAAGAACCTTAAACCTTCAACAGTATGTGCCGTGCTTGTTGAAAATTTTAAAGGGCCTCTAAAATATTAGTCGCCTCTCGCTTTCTCTGAAAAGCGCCGAGGAGTCGCCTCGAGCTGCTTCCGGAGGATCTGTTCCTCAAGTTCCATTAATGAGATATTATTCGAAAACCATTAAGGATACATTTCGTTGTGATTTGAGCCGCGTTTTAGCGGAAGACACGAATCAAATACTGCATAGACAATGTCATAGAATGCTTAAAGTGCGAGGTCGTTGCACCAATAAACTCTCCGCCAATCAGCGCTCTGTAAAATATTATTAATCATATTATATTATTACAATAAATTATATAGTATTTGAAATAATATTAGAGTGCTGTAATTGATTCGATATGATTTGTAGAGAGCATAATGAATGAGCGGTATTCGCGGAGCTGAATAGGCCGGATTGCAGGCCCGAGCCCCGGAGATCGATGACGAATATATTGCACACGACCCAGATGCGTACGTGTAATATAGAGCCGGTGACATACGGGTCAACGGTTGATTATACCTGACAAATATATTAGCAATATGATCGAACCACAATCACATAATTTTTTGACATTCACAATTATTTCATTGAACATTTTAATTCATGAAAATTGCTATTAGTTTAATGCCGGATCAAAAATTGGGAACGAAGCAAGTGGCGAATAAATTGCATATGTGCAACAAATTAAAATTAGTAGATCTGCGACCGGTGCGCTGGACGAACGTGGCTCTATAGCGCTCTGAAAATCGCGGTTTATAAGCGTTATTTTATTATATCGTAATCTTATCGTCGTTATTTATCAACTTTAATGGCTGCCAATAAGAAGAGTACGATTTTTAAGGAGCTTCGCACCACGCTGAGGTAAGACGTTAGCTATTAAATTCGATTTATTTTGCACGGTATTAAATCAACGCGGTTATTAAAACAATAGCGCTTTTGTTATCGAACGCTTTACGTAAAAATAGTTAAGACTCTCCGATTGTAATATGTCTCTTAAATCGCAACTGATTAGAGATTAAATCTCAAAAGGTTAATTAAACACTCACTTGAATTTGCGTGGTATTTAGATTCCAAAAAAATATATATATATTGTGGTCTTTTATTTTTTTATGACAGCTTTAATCCGGGCCGCCATTGAGTCCATGTTCCATACTGTTTCTGTCGCTATCTCTTCATAGCAGACCTTTGTTGTTGGTGTTATTAGTGATTTAAATTGGGAGGCTCTATTGATTTTGTTTGCATAATGCGCCATAAATTTTCAATGGGGATTAAATCAGGACTAATACCTGGAAATGCAATGATGAAATCCCCATTGTATTTTGTCTAAAGAATAAATATATTATAAATATGATAATTTTGCCATCTATTAGGCAGATTTAGATTTAAAAAAAATCCCGTAAATAATGCTCCAATGAGCGAAAAAGGGGATAATCGTCTGGAGAATAAGTTGGATGCAAGGTAGCTGTCAAACCTGATGCATCCATTTTTTTGTCGAGTCAAATCGGCTACATGTGGTCGCACGTTTTCATGCAAGAGGATAATGTTTTGTTTCTACGCACTAAAGCCGGCCCTTTTTCATTCAACTTAACATGTAAACCAGAGGTTCCCAATCTTTTTCGGTTTACGGCTCCCTTAAAACATTAGATTTTTCAGCGGCTCCCTTAATACATCAGATTTTATTCAAAATTGATGACTTTCTTGAGAAAAACGAGCGCAATAAGATAACCCAAAAATTTCGAGAATTGTTTAATTGAATATTTCGCGGCGCCCTTATAAGGGCACCGCGGCTCACACTTTGGGAAACCCTGATGTAAACGTTCGAATTAATCCCACCTTACACAAAGTAACACTTTTTTCGGATGTAATCTAACTCTAAGGATCAAAGTTGCCTTTTGTCCTCGCTCTAACCCTTGCTTTATTTCTCTTATGTTCGAATAGAGTACCCATTTCTCGTCTCCGGTGATTAAATTGTGCAGAAATGTTTGCGACTCTTCTTTCTCCTTCAGTAACTCACAGAACCGCGCCTCATGTGTTTGTTTCTCTCAGTCAACGTAACTCAAACGCTTTCTTTTTGAATCTTCCCCATTTTTTTCAGGTATCTTTGAGTTGACGACTATGAAGTACCGGCTTGGTTCAATAATTCTTCGATACTGAGAGTCGGATTTTTTTTCAACCTCTTCTTTCAAGGCTTCGTCCAATTCACGAGGACGTCCACTTATAGGCTCATTTTTCAAATCAATATTGCTTGATTTAATTTTTTTTAATCATCTTTGACATTTCCTGATGTTTAATGCGTCTCCATAAACATCGCAAATATTTTTTGTTGCCTCCGTTGCGTTTTTTTGGCGTGAAACTAAAACAGCATATAATTCTTCCGAAAGACATGTCTCGATCATTATTAAACGGACACGTAAAAAAATATGCAAACACGTTTTTCTTAGTCAAAGGACTGAAGAAAACTATACTATACTTTCCGAAGATGCGACGTTAAATTTGGGTCCATCTAATAAATAATCATTGATTCCGCAATTGCGAAAAAAAAATAAAAACAACAGTATTGTTTTACAATGGCACGGATGCGATGTTTTTTATAGCTCCGTACCGTATTTGAGTGTGAAAAAACTTTGCGCAAGTGCAAGTGCGAGCGAGAAAAAATATCGTGATGTGCAAGGGTAGAGACTGATGCTCTATACACACGTCACTTCCGCGTCGCATTAATTAGTAGAAAAATTCAAAACTAGATCGACATTTTGGGGGATATCAAAACAGGGGGATATCCAAAAAGACAAAAAAACGTTTAGTGCAGAGTTTGGTATTCTCAATTTTTATTTACGGCGTAAAACCCTGGACCATAAAGGAAAATATGAAAAAGAAAATTAACGCCTTTGAAATGTGGTGCTGGCGACGCCTGCTGAGAATAGCATGGACCGCTAACGCACCATTGTGTCTGTCCTGAAAGAATCGGGGAACTACAAAGAAGACTGACTTTCGACCATGTGTCTCAAAAGGATTCTTCGATACTTTTGGTATCTCGCCAGAAGAAACGATAGCCTGGAGAAGCTCGTCGCGCTTGGAAACGTACAAGGGGTAGGGGTAGACCGCCACAGGCTTCACCGTAGTAGCTGCGATGGGGGATGCAGAATGCAGTGAATCCTGGAGAGACAAAATCAAAAATTTTCCGAACAAGAATGATCACGATCCTCGGACATGAGGGTGCCGATCTAAGAAGAAATCTGGGGAAGCAGCTCACCTTGGATGATTACAGGAGGGCAGTTTTCCTTTCTAGGTCGCGATTAGGGTGTTTTCGTTGTTGGGCATAGTAAATATAGGGTTGGACCAATTACGCTTCCTTCTGGTACTCCCGAGTTAATCTAGTTTTACTTGACGCGGAAATGTTTAATATAAAAATGATGAGGAGGATTTTTTCATGATTTTGTACAGCATTCCTACTATATCAAGTAATGTCGCAGAGTTATGCCCCTTTTCTGTACAAATCTGTGAATATATTCGTTGAGTAGCTCTCTTTCGGAAACTCTCTATGCCTTTTCGGGATCTTTGCCAATTTTCGGAATCATGATGATCTCAGCTACTTTCGACTGATAAGGATAATATACTAGCCTAAGTACAACATTAAATATGAAGGTAATTATCTGCATGCACTACACTGGAGCATCCTTTGAGAGTTTTCCAGTAATTAAGTCGTTACCTAGAGCCTTTTTTGGATTCATGCCTTTTATAATTGCGACTTTACGAATGCCCGCGGCGAATTGATTTCACGCATCTCGCAAAATTTGCACGTATCTTGATTTTGATATTAGTTTTAAAGTTATTATTCTCACTACCTGGAGCTTTAATTTGAAATGACTTATTTGGGAGCTCATCTGAGTTCGAGGGTGTGGTTTAAATACTGTTTTCACAACGGGAAAATCAGTGCTAAGTTCCAGAAGATGACTCGGCGTATTGTCCAACACCAAGAGAGCTCAAAGTTAGACTTCAATATCCTTGCAATATATTTATTGTTGGGCAGAAGCATCAATATACAGTTAAACCCCCACTAACACTAAAATCGGGACCGTGTTATATGGAGTCGTGTAATTGGGGGAGTGAAGCCGTCCTAAATCTGACAGTAATTAAATGCACCATTTTTTTCGTTCTTCAATTATTTTTTTGTTTTTAATATATTTTTATTTTATATTAATATATATCCAAAATAAAGCATATTTCCGAAAAGGTTTCATAATTTATATTTACCTTTTTATTATTTATTAATCATATGCTAAAGCATTTTAAAATAATTAACTTAAAAAAACGTCCCTTTGACCTCTCCTGGAACATCTATTGCGAATGAAAAAACTGGAAGAAATATACTAGGACAATACCCCCTCGCGCCTATAGGCACTTGGAAGGTCATTGAAAATGTAAAAATGGATCAAACGTTTGATTTGCTTCAAATCGCAAAATACAATTAAAAGAACCTAACCCCGAATGTTGTATGGGGGCCTAACTTTCTATAGCGTGGTCCCTATCTGAACGCTATAGAAGGGTTGTCTGTATACATACGTATTGGCACTCATTTCAAACAGATTCCCGTCTCATCCACATTAAAAAATAAATTAAATGAATAATTTGCCTTTTCCAAAATTACATGGTACCCTTGGATATTTTTTAGCTAATTCTACGTCTGCATTACCCGATTTGCCAATCATTTTAAGGGTATGCACGTTTGATCGTTCTCTTAACTGATCAAACCAATCTTTGCTTCCTTTAAAACTTTCTTCTCCATGTAGAGACTTAAAACGATTTATGTCCTTTTCAAACTTATCATCAAAAAACTTTTGGTTTAAGAAATTCTTTACAAATTTAAAAAGATCAACGTTATAACGAATCCGCACTCACCGGGGTCGTCACCAAGTTCAGGCCCCGAACGTTGGGGGCCCCGAGGGGGCCCCAGAGACGTTATTCATTATTAAAAAAAAATAGTTTTGTTAACCTTTTATGTGAGCCTCAGTTGCTTTGACATTTAACAAAATATTAAAC
Source organism: Philopotamus ludificatus (assembly GCA_022495035.1). Lineage (NCBI taxonomy): Eukaryota > Metazoa > Arthropoda > Insecta > Trichoptera > Philopotamidae > Philopotamus > Philopotamus ludificatus. The sequence goes on from JAGXCT010033941.1 coordinate 42,124, forward strand.
CTGGATAGAATCCTCCCCCCCCCCCATTTGTATTCTATTTTCCCTGAAACGTAATTAGCATAAAGCTCCCTAAAAGCATCATCCGTCACTGACATGTACTCAATTATCGATACGGCTAAAAATAGGAATAATACATGTTTTAACATCCCTACCATTAGTTTAGATTAAATATCCGTTGCAAATATCGAATCGGCTTTATTTTAATTAAAAAAATGTTAATAATGAACGGCATGTGTATGTCAAAGGAAATGCAATTTGACCCAATATGACGTCACATACACGTAGGCAGCCATTTTTTAAGTGTTTATTAAAACGTGATGCACCTTTTGTGATTCTAAATTTACCCTTGCATTTAACTGTGAAATATAATGAAAGATCGATCGATAGGATGTTTTAAAATTTGTATTTTTACATGTTAACCAATCCGTCACGGCGGCTCGAAACCAACCGAGTCGTCCGAATGTGGTCTATTTATAATGAAGTATACCCCAAGCATTTCAAGCCAAGATATTGATGAAGAATTTATCAATATCTTGGATTATTCTAAGAATAAAAATAGTTATTCATGATATGTTTCATGATTTAGTCGATATTTTGGATTCTTAAACTAATCAATATAATCGGCAATGTCTCGCCATAGACTGAACACTCGTAGCACGAGTAGAAAATAAACCTTAAGCATTTCAAGCCAAGATGTTGATGAATTCAGCATCAATATCTTGATTTTTTTGACTGAAGAATAAGAATCTTCACTCACACTCAGGATATGGTACCGGATGCGAGTGAGAGTAAACATCGCGCGCGTGCAATACCAAATCGAATATTGTTGTTTTTATTTGTTAGTCAAATACAAACGTTTGTGACGTATTTATATTAAAGGAGTTATTCGATAAATACTTGAAGGAACTGGTAAAAAAACGTAATTAGCGGGAAAACTTAAATTCGGGGTACTCCATAAATACAGTGAAACGCGTTTATTACATTTTTGAAGGAACTGAAAAAAACGTAATTTGGGGGAAAACGTAAATTCGGGGTTCTCCATTAATACAGTGGAACGCGTTTTTTAAAAAAACGTAATTTGTGGGAAAACGTAAATTCAGGGTAATCCATAAATACAATGGAACGCGTTTTTTTTACATATTTGAAGGAACTGAAAAAAAAACGTAATTAGTGGGAAAATGTATTTAAATGTTTTATTAAATTTTTAATAAGGTGCATTTGATTTTTAAAAAGGTGCATTTGATTTGTAAAAAGGTGCATTTGATTTGTAAAAAGGTGCATTTGATTTATAAAAGGATGCATTTGATTTGAAAAAGGATGCATTTGATTTGAAGAAAGGTGCATTTGACGTGAAAAAACTGTATTAATTGAAGTTTATAATTTTTATTTCATATTTAATATTTAAAAACAATTACATACCGAAAAACATATCAAAAAAGTATATAAGAGAATAAAATAATTAACAATATACATTGTTTAATTAAATATAATTGAAAATCTGATATTTTTTTTGTTACATTTCTGTACATGTGCGTTTAGCAAATATAAAGCAAAAATGCTAAATGCAATTTTCTTATACCATTACATCCGTACACGTGTATGTGGAACATAATGTACGTAGAACACCCTTGGCAACCCCTGAGCCGATATACGTCATCGATAATACCGCGGGTCGCGTGAGATTTGAATGAGACATCACGCGCGATTTGAATGGTTACGATTCATATTTATATTTTACATGGTTCTTATATTTTTCTTATGATATGTTTTATATTTATTGATAGCTGTGTTTATGAGCTGATTTTTAAAACAAACACCATCACTTAACTCCCTCTAGTTTACATGTAACGACAAGTTAAAGTTCAAAGGAAATTCGAACATGTACGACATGCGCGCCGCACTGAAAGGATTAAACGAGATTTTAATAATAATTACAATATAAGCTTACGCTAGTGCTACGATCAAATTAAAAAAAATAATTAAGAGTAGTAACCGAACTCCTTATAGTCTAATCCCGGACACAGTGGATGGAATTATGTAATAAAATGTATATTTACGAGTTTCATATGACAGCTGCTTTGTCTTCAAACAGAATTGCATCAATAATATAAAAAATGCATACATGTGTGTACTAACAGTGAACATCGACTAAAAAAATGACGCACTTCTCAGAGAGGTTGCCCAGCCCTGGCGAGTAGCGCGAGGCACTTTGCGCAAGAGTCATCCGAATGTGTAGATCAGTGAGTCGGGCGGCTGTTTGAGCAATTCGATCATTTGTTCGATTTATTATCACAAAAATAGAGCGAATCGAGTTTATTTTTTTAATTGAGACGGAAGAACATATCCTAATCAACATGTTTGCATAGATTTCGTATAGGAAAATGGTATAATATAGCGGTAAAACGGTGTATACAAAAGCTCCGCCGCGGCGAAAAGGTTAAAGAAATAATTATAGAAGAATAAATCCAAAGATGACCTGTTGTTAAAAAAATAATGTGCGTTAATGCAAAAACAAAGAGGGCAGGGGTTGGCACGTGTCCTAAATAATAATATGAAATTTGTTGGTAAGCTCGGACGGGTGAACCGAGCAGTCGTCGGGCAGCCGCCGAAGCTATCGGTCGATCCGGGTGAGTCCCCTCTCACCCAGACAGTTGGCATGTGCAGATGCATTTTTCCGATGCATCAGTGCATCCCCTATTATATTATATTAACATTATGTTGTTATTTACAGAGTCGTTGTCGGAAAATTCGGGAAAAGCGCCAAGCCACCTGTTGCACCGATGGCGCTCGTCAAGATCAACTTGTTCGCGGAGATGAGACTCCTGTTGGATATGATCGCTCTGGATGTGGAAGTCGGCAACCCAGTCAAGGTATTTATTCATCAATGCGATAATCCCAAGCTCCGAGCCTCGATCGTTATCGGTGCTCTGCGTACGATTCATCCGCGAACTCGCGTTTCCAATAAATTGCATCATACTTTATTTTTTTCGTTGCGGTTCAATCAAAAAAATATTTATCGCTTCCTCAATTTTTTTTTGTAATAGGCGTAATCCGAAGTCTTTATTAATATCATGACATTTTTTTTTAAATGGATTATTGTACGAATAATAATCTTCGCCCGGCACATGGTACCGGATGCGAGCGAGAAAAAATATCGCGGGCGCAGCAACATCAGCGAATATTATTTTTATTTTTTTTTCGCATTTGCGACCTATTATAATATTTATTCGGTAATATTCGGTAATAAAATCTTGGCGTCCACATTTTGATTTTAAAAAAAATCTTAATCATTTTCCACATATATCTTTCGCATAGTAATGTTCTTTTTCTGTATTTTTTATACTAGGTTTATTTTGTTAATCGAAATAATTTGATTTACACGTGTCGTCCGAAAGGGGTATACAACAACCCCCCCTATAACGTCAAGATGGGTTCCACGTTATAGGGGGGTAATTTTATTTTTTTGATTTGAAGGAGATCAGTGCATCAAACATTTACATTTATCTTTTTTTTACATTTTCACTTGTTTACTAGCGCAAATGACTTGATTTGCGCGATGAGCGATATCCTTTCGTATTTTAGCTGACGTAATCTTCCCGCAACTTGCGGGCAGAGAAGATCAACGCGACATTTTATTAGTTAATTTTATAAAATATTTTTAAGAAAATTCTATTTAGATAAAATATGTACGTTATAGGGGGGTTTGACGTTATAGGAAAAAACTGCCGCAAACGTTATAGGGGGGTTTACTGTATTTGTAATGGAAAATAGTCCCCAAGCATTCCAAGTCAAGATTTTGATAAATTCATGATTCAGCTTCATCTTCACTCAGCACATCGCACTGCAGGACTGAACAACCTTTTTTTACAACGGTTACAAATTTAAAAATGTACGGCGTGCGGTTAAAATACTTGGTATAATCACTCTAAATTCACGTTTTCCCGCTATTTGCGTTCAATTTTTACAATCTATAAACTCTTTCTTTCGAATTTCGTTTTTTTATCAGTGCTTTCAAAAATTTTGGGGTTTCACTGTTGTACAGTTAAACCCCCACTATCACTAAAATCGGGACCGTGTTATATGGAGTCGTGTAATTGGGGGAGTGAAGCCGTCCGGCTGTGTGCGTATAGCCTGGTACGTGTTGAAGACACAGACGCTAGCCAACGTTTGACTGTATGTGAATGCGACCGCGCAATTGGGGGATTTGCGGCGAATATTTCAACTCGGCGCGTAATTCGGGGTAGTGTAATTGGGGGTTCCACTGTACTATTAAAAAACGTCGAAAGATATACACTTACTCTTTTTTTTACACGGTCGATACTTCAGAAAAAACCGTGTAAAAAAATTATCTCGTTATTAAATCACATATGTTCATAATATTTATTCCGTAAATAATTTTAATGGTCTCGATTTAATGGCAAAATAACTTAATCAAATAGTTTTTTCTGTGTTACGGGCCGCGGGTTGTTCGTCCCTGTCGTACCGGATGCGAGCGAGAAAATATCGCGCAACAAATATTGTTGTTTTTTATTTTTTTTATGCGTAATTGCGGATAATAAAGGACTGTGATTACGTGCTACGTTAAAAAAATATGCAAGTTACCTCAATAATTACAGTGGTTCATTTGTGATTAAAAATAACTTATTACTAAATATTTTAACCATTTGATATGACACGTGTTTCGATTTTGCATTGAATTTGAACTGACACGTGTCTCGAGTACAGTTTATTTTTTTCTATAATTGTTGCATTCTCTTTTTATACGGATTCGTGGTTTTTAATTAAACTAAAAGCGTCGAATCCTATGATTTAATCTCGCTTTCTTTCTAAGCGTCAATATTTTTTTTAATAATTTATGGTTTATGTTGAGACTTACGAAACGAAATATCCCGAGTTCCTTTGATTTTTACAAAGCCGCCTCAGTATTAAATTCGAGGGGACATAAATTCGTTGCCAAATAAACATTAACTTTTTCGAGCACACGTGTCGATAAATGTTTATTTGACTTTTATTTGATCGAAGTTGTTTAATCCTTTATAGGGCAAAGGCTGAAATTGGTTAAATATATTAACCAGTCGCTTTAAGGTCTATATTTCCATGAGCGCCCATAGAAATGTCAACCTTAGTAAACGTATACGTTGTCGAGAACGCTGTTTGGTTAATTTATTGTTATTGACAATAAGTATTGCCAATAACAATAAAAAATAAAAAAATCCAAAATAATTAATTTGCGCTATAAAGGGTTAACCTAGCTGTACCGATGTGGTATATATTTTAGAAAAGAGTTGAGATGAAATGCTTGGGGTCTATTTTTTATTATAAATAAAATTCCTTCGGGCGTCGTGGTTGGTTTCGAGCCACTGTAACGGACCGTTTAAAAGAGTTTTTCGAGAAAAATCAAAAACTTGGGCTCCCAAATAGACCCCATCGGAACATCTGGGTTAAATGAGCTCTGAAATTTAGTGTTGCATCATCGGTCATGTCAAAATAATTGTTATAGTCTGCCACATATGTTTATATTTCTTTTCTTATTCGCCAGATGATGGTAGGCGTTCGTTCTAATGGTTTTCTAACTTTTAGTCCAATTTTTGGGATTTTTGTATAGAGTTTTACTGTAAAAGACAACTTAAGAATCTACTCTTTGTTTTTGAGTGTTTTTATGACAATCTGATTACATAAAATCATCAACATGATGATAATTAAACAACGGGGTGAGTTTAAGCATGTATAGTAATTGTTTTAATCGGACTAGTACAGTCAACCCTTCTATAACGTTCAGATAGAGACCACGCTATAGAAAAAAAACGTTTAGAAAGTTTGGGACCCATATAAAATTTGGGGTTAGGTTTTTTTTTTAACTTTCTTTACGATTTGAAGCAAATCAAACATTTGACCCATTTTTATATTTTCAATGACCTTGCACGTGTTTATAGCTCGTGCCTACATGCGCGAGGGGGTATTGTACCTAACATATTTCATCCAGTTTTTACATTCCCAGATGTGCCAGGGGATTTTAAAATGCTTTAGCATATGATGAATAAATAAAAAAAAGGTAAATATAAATTATGAAACCTTTTCAGAAATATGTTTTATTTAGAATACATAATAGAAATTAAAAATATATTAAGAACAAACAATAATTAAAGTAATAAAAAAAAATGGTGAACATTTAATTACTGTCAGAGTCATCTAAAGTCTTTTTTAATACCAGTTGCTCAATTTACAAAAAATTAGAATGATTGAAAACCCCGTTAACACATAAATCATAATGGCTTAAAAATCGTATGCATCGATTTACTTGATCATAGTTTGTACCACGACTATACAAGTAGAAAAATATTTTCTTACTGTATTGTCATGAATATCCCTGAAACGTTTTTAGATGGTGATTCATCAAAAAAGTACAGAACACCCCTAACGAGGTAAAGGGGCAAACAGCCTCTGGCAAATATTTTCTAAGTATACGTACATATTTTAAATGCACATGAATAATATATTTACGAAAATTTTAATTTAACCTTGAAAATATTGCGTTTTGTAAAATGACCGCTATACAAAAAACCGCCGCAAACGATATAGAAAAAAACGCTTTAGAAGTAAACGCTATAGGAGGGTTGACTGTACATAAAAATATTTTTTATGTAAATGCGTTTTGCATCCCTGAATTAAAGTCAGTGCTGTCCAATCATAGTATTTTCAGAAGAATCGAACATGTACTGAATGTACTAAATCGTAGTCTTCCTTAGTGTCATTTAACCCTTTCCACTCTATCCACTTTTAGTCGGATCTATTAATTACTCATATTTTTTTACGTATTTGGGAAAATGAATAAGAAGCATCTATAGGGTTTGATCTGATATCCGATTAAAAAAAACATTATTTTTTTAAAATAAATAAAAAAAAATGATTCAAGTTGTTTGCTAACAATTCTTTTGAGCCAATACGACAACAATATCTTAACTATTGTTATTTTATATCTAATGTTACAGTAAATCCTCCTATAACGCACTCTGCTGTTTTCTATAACGCGGTCCCGATTTCTTCGTTATAGGAGGACTGACTGTATGATTATATTTGGGATATGTAGAGCGTTTTTAATCTACTTTTTGTCTAATATTTTTGCTAGATGGAAAATTATTATGAATAGATTTTGTAGACGGAATTTTTGATATCTTAAATAGTAACGAAATTTTTATCAATGTCTTGATTTTTTTAAAAAGATTGATTATTCTAAGAATAAAATGTGCTTTATAATTTAGTCGATATTTTGGAGTTTTCTAATATCAATATGATGCGAAAATGACACGCACACTTGACCATGTCTCGAAAACTAGTACGTTTCACTCGCACTTTACACATCGTACCGGATGCGAGCGAGGAAAAACATTGAGCCCTTCACTGCAGAAGCGAATATTGTTTTTATTCATTTTTTTTTGCAATTAAAGACAATAAAGGTCAATGATTATTTATTATACAGTCAACTCTTCTATAACGTTCAGATAGGGACCACGCTATAGAAAAAAACGCTTTAGAAAGTTAGGCACTCATACAAAATTTGGGGTTAGGTTTTTTTAACTTTGCGATTTGAAGCAAATCAAACATTTCACCCATTTTTATATTTTTATATGTTCAATGACGCTCCTGCCGAGGGAACGCTATACAAAAAACCGCTTAGGATTTATATTAAAATAGCTATTTGAAACAAAATCTATTTTGTTGTTGTAATCTTATAGCCAAGAGTTCCAAGAAACATCATAAATACTATTTTTATTTATAATTGGCCACTTAACGTAATGAATTCCGCTTGATTGCGTCAACGGGATATCCGCTACTCTTTTTTCTACAAGAGTAGCCTTATAACTAACTACCCAGCACAAAATCTATCCCGAGTGCTGATAATAGATTTTCCGAGAATCGCCAATAATTGCGAATTTTAGCAGCACGTTGAACAACATTGTTCGGGGGCTTAATTAAATTTATAATTAATTCGATTATCAGCTGCACTCTAATCTCGGGGGGTTCAAAGTGCATTGATCGCTTCGTAGACGTGAGTGGATTCGATTAGAAAAATATATGAAACTAATTGTTTTAGGTCGGGGTGTTGTGTTCAATTTTATCCTGGAAGATTGATTTTACTCGCCAGCAAAAATCGCTTATATATTTTCCAATATATTGGGTTGTTCGGAAAGTCATTTCGTTTTTATTGTCAACAGAGGACTTAATTGTATTTTTTCTCAGCCAAATTCACACTTAAGCCGCATAACCATTATATATTTTGACAGCTGATAGAGCAAGGCTTGCTTGGGGAAAAGTCCGATTGGTTTTACGCAGTAGTTTTTGGTTTGTACCCACCCTTGAACGTTCTGGAAGGACAGTTAAGGCTAATGAAGACACAATAAAGGCATTAATTGATGCAAACCGGTCGAATAACAACTCGTGAGATTGCTGAGACATTAAATTGATCGAATTCGACCGTTCATGATCATTTGAAACGTCTAGATTTAATTTCAAAGCTCGACATGTGGGTTCCTCGTGTTCTTACGGAAAAAAACTTGTGCCGTAGCGATGACGTCTGTGATTTGCTTCTCAAACATCAAGAAAATGATTCATTTTTGAAGCGCTTCATCACTGGGGACGAGAAATGGGTTGTCTACAACAATGTGTCTACAACAATGTTAAACTCAAGAGACTACGAAAGTATAACTGTCTCAAAGCACTTCGATATTTCACTCAATTTGCGGGATGCTATCTTGGTTTTGGTGGATTTCAAATGAATCGTTTTTTTTGCTTCTACCGGTTAACACAACGATCAATTCTGAGGTGTACTGTCATCAGCAGGACAAATTGTATGATTCACTTAAATAGAAAAGGTCAGAATTGATCAATAGAAAAGGTGTAGTGTTCCACCAAGATAATGCGAGACCTCATACAAGTTTGTTAACTCGCCAAAAGCTTTTACAGCTTGATGGGGATATACTGTCACACCCACCATATTCTCCAGATCTGGCACCTTCTGATTATTATTAATTCCGGTCTCTACAATTTTTTTAGACGGTATAACCTTTACTTCAAATGAAGAGGTCAAAAATCACCTGGATCAGTTTTTTGTCAGCAAAGAACAAAAATTTTATGAGCATGGAATCATGCTACTGCCAGAAAGATGGACCAGAATGGACAATGTATAATTCATAAAAAAAAGAAATTACTTACTGAACAACTTGATTGCAGCAAAAAATAAGACATGCCCTGAAACATATTTATTAGCGCATTTATCGTTTTCTTGCATTCATCGATTTGTTTTCTACATTGCTATGTATTGTGGTTCCACTGTATTTTTAATAATCGTGTTCGTGGCCAGTCTTGTATTGCACATGCGACGTCTTTAAGTATTTATTTACTTTATAATTCAGAGTGTAATTAAGCTCCATTGCTAAAATGTCATGGCATGTTGGAGTACATGTTGTGCAATATTCAGCTTGTTTTCCATCATCATCATCAATCGTTGAATTATGTATCAATCTTTAAGCTCGTATCCACAATAGTTAAATTATGTAGACGCGTTCGATGAAAAAGCAACGTTAACCTAGCCGTGCCGATGGGGTATATTTAGGGCTTTCGTAAGAAGATTGGCAACCTTGCTATGACCCATTTCCACGAGGTATGAAGATGGAAAAGCTTTCAATAGCCTCTCAATGCAGGATTACCGACAATAATATTTTTAGAAGCCAGAACTGCAACTTAAGTTCTTCGTTGTTGCGAAATCCAGGCTAAATGGACTTCGATGGGGACCTCTATTTTTTGTTCTCATTGACATGAACCCTCTTAACAGCCGCTTTGGGAATGACCGAGTTGATACTCAAACTGTTTGCGAACGCATCTGGAACTTGGTGATTGGAAAAGCTGAAAAACCAAGATCATTTAACCTAACCGTGCCGATGGGGTAGCAAATAATTAGAGCGGCAATTGGCATGGGACTAGGGATCAACGAGTCATATGCCAAGGATAAACTCTTAAACCTCTGAGAGTCGAAGAGTACAGCTTCGAGACAGTCCTGAAATTGTCATATCTACGGTCTAAGTCAAGCTCTACAAGACCCTCATAAGGCCCCTTCTAATATATGGATCTGAATATTAGGCTTTGACAAAACAAGATGAGCGACTGGACTGGATCCTGTTTTTGATTTTTTCGAATAACTCTTTTTATATAAATCCTACATGTCGCAAACTTTTTTGTATTTGTCTAAAAAACGTCTAAAGAATAAATATTATAAATAATCATTGTCCGCAATTGCGAAAAATAAATAAAAACAGTATTCGCTGCTATTTTTTCTCTGAGGCGTGTTCGCAGTCTGCGACGGGATATCGCCGAGCATGTGTGTCTTTTACGTGTCATATTGGTTAGTAGAAAGATCCAAAATATCAACCAAATTGTGAAGCAAGGCTCGAAATCAACCGTGTCGTTCGATGGGGGTCCCATGAACTCTTCATCAATATCTTGACATTTAAAAAAATATATTCTAAGAATAAAACTGGTTATTCAATATGACGCGTAAATGACACGCGCACTCGGCGATGTCTCGCCGCAGACTGAGCTCTTGCACCATGTGTTACTCGTACGTTTCACTCGCACTCCACAATTACAGACAATGATTATTTATAATATTTATTCTTTGGATATTTTTAGATAAATACAAAAACTTGTAAGTTAACCGCGAATGAGCTAAGTTAGTAGACGGATAGGTGTCTGACGAAAACTATGAATTCAGGGAGTTCATTATAACACTGGCCAGGGAGGGGATATGTAAGAGGAAGACACCCATTACCTCCGCATGTTTTATAAAATAAAATTTATGTAGGTAGTTTTGCGTTAGATAATAATATAATCCTTCGTTAGATAAATAATAAAAATTTCAATCCAACTGAAATAATATCAACCTTTTCCACTCCGAGGGTCAAACGTATTGGCCGAAAAGATTTTTTAGCAAACAACTTGAACTACGCTTTTTTGTATTTAATTAAAATTTTTGTCTTTTTTCAATCTGATATCAGATAAAACCCTATATATGTTTCTTATTCATTTTATGAGAATTTACGGGAAAAAATGCGTTTTTTTTTTAATATCTTTAAGGGGACAAAAATTCGTTATGAGCGTTAACATGTTTTTGGGTTATGGGATAAACCGATCTCGATTAGATTATTGAATGTTTCGAATTGTATTTTGATGTTGCTGCTAATGCCGCCCCTCTTACGGTGCGCCTGAGGCGGCGGCCGCCCCTTTGCCTCATAGCGCCGCACGGCCCTGACATTTTTAAAAAAGGAGATAAATCGAATGTTGCCAATTTGTTCGAAATGATTCTGCATATATACATATTTAACCATATTGGGTGTAGAATTATCGATGAGCAACATGGATTTCGGCCTGGACGCTCGACAGTCACGGGACTTATTGGTTTTTCAAACTTTGTGTCCAAGTCATTGGACAAGAGAATCCAAATCGAACATGCTATTTTTAAACTAGATAGTTTTGGGTTCTCGGATAATATCGTACGATTCTTCTTACCTAACAGAGAGGAAACAATATGTGACATACGCTCAAAATACACCTTCCGGCATTCCTCAGGGATCAATTTTAGGACCTTTATTATTTATTTTATTTATAAATGATATTCATCGGGTCCTTCAAGTAAATTTTTACTATTCGCAGACGATTTAAGAATATTTCGATTTATTACTTCAGGGTAAGATGCCCTTTCGTTGCAGTTGGACATCGATTCTTTGCACGATTGGTCAATATCGAATCGTCCTCCATTAAGTATTGGAAAATGTCAAACAATGACATTTTCTAGATCAAAGGAGCCCATCATCTTTAATTACAGACTCGGGAACGTAACTCTTCCTAAGGAATTATCTGTTAAAGATCTGGATGTTTTATTTGATTCTAAGATGATTCTGTATGAGATTATCAAGATTGTTGGGCTTCGTCTTGAGAAATTCTCATCACATACGTAGACCATAGTCATACGAATGCTATACGATGCATTGGTTCGGAGCTTGCTTGAATCAGGTTCCATTATATGGGCGCCTTATGACTCCTCGAATTCCCTAAGATTACAGGTTGACAGAGTTTACAGAAGGTTGATTTACTTGGCAAAGCGTTTATTCAAGCTGTGTACATATCCTCCTTGTACTGTGCGATTTGCCCTTATGGGCTCACTACCATCGAGCTCGTTCGCGTGTGCTTTTTTCTTCTGCCAAATGTGAGGACAGGTGCTCTCAGAAACTCTCCGGTAACCAGAGCAATGGTAATGTAGATATATTTGATGTCAAATATATGTTTTATACGTGATTGGTGACCTAGGTTATTCTGTAATGCCAATCACGCATTGTCTTTGAAGAAAGAAGCTGTCGTGGATCCGCAATATTCGCAACTGGGGCCGATCGGGAGCTCCAGAGTTTGTTATACGAATAATTGACAAAGAAATCCAGATCATCTACGTCCGAAAAGCTCGAGAGTCATTTTATTATGGAGTTGTCTCTCGTTGTCGGTTTCTTTTGTTCTTGGGGATTGCTCTTTGAAATGTTGCGCACCGGTCTAACAACGATGGCCTAATTCAATCAGGGATTCGCGTCAAGAGGTTAATCAATGACACACATAAATCGTGACGGATCCAATCTGTTTAAATGCATAATGCACGTATCGCGGGGATCCCCCGATGCAATTGCAGCGGGTCCTGTTGATAGCATAATGGCGGCCGGAAGAACGGAGCGGTTTCGATTCGTGTGCCCGTTTCGCCAGTGTTGCAATTTAAAATTGCGCCGTGCAAATATATACCCGAGTGGAGAGGGGCGTACCCCGACCTGTTGATTTTTATTAAGACGTCGCCGTTCTCGGGCGCACGTGCTCGAATATGGCCCAGAGGGGGATGGGGGGTTAAAAACGGCGCCGGCCATATTAATTAAATCGAGACGGAAACTGTGGAGAGTGGAGAAAATATGATATTGATTTAGGCGCCCAGACGCGTCGCCGTAACTCCGCGCCAGACAGGGATGCACTTTCGGTGGGGGGGGGGGTATATTTTGTAGCGTCGAGAGGAGATCGTCTAATTGGAAACTGGGGGTCCAAATCTATGCTTTGCGATTTTTTTTTAATATGTACGAATAATATTTGACGCGTGTTTTGATCGCGACCTATTTTCCATCGTGCCCTTTGGCCTTTGCCCGGGTAATGCACTCATACACAGAGAAATGCAGCTTGCACACACGTGCAATCGAGGGGCGTCGGAGATGGACGGTGGGCGTCGCGCTTGCGCAATAGCCTATTGGTAAATACACCCCACCCCTCACCGTTCCTACCCCTTTGGCCTAGGACGTCACAACAGGTCAGGCCGCCGCCGGGTGTTATCGTTGCTTGCGCTCCACCGAGGAACGGCCCAGCCCTGGGATCTATCAACAGCAGGAGAATGGCGTCGTCTACTCCTTACGTGGTGAGTCCCGGCCTCGATTCTACACGGTTCCGCGCATAAACGTCAAAACGAAACCGGCGAATTTTCGCCGCGGCCATATGTCGCGATGTGAACATAGGTCAGGACCGTCCCAAACTTCAACACGCGATCCAAAAACCCACCACGAATCATAACTTCGACCGATACTTAGACCGATACATCAAAAATCCATTGTCTTTTGTGTTGAAATCGCGTATAAAAAAAACGCAATGACAGATTCGAACTGGATTCGATCAATCGAATCAAAAAAATATATACTCTTTGTTGTTTTTTTTTTTTTTTTTTTAAATTATTCTTTGTTCCCGTGCCACTGACGAGCGCCCCTGAGCTGCATACGAGATGCGCGCGCTGCGAGCCGGTGCAATCAATCATTGCCCGGGCTTAGGGAGGCAGGGAGGTTTCAGTCTGCCATCCAGGTGGTGGGATGGGGGTGGGATTGGGTGTGGACTAGTTCCCGCTACCTGGGACAATGCACACCGTGTAATGCACACAACTACATGCGCAATACACATGCAATACATCTTTATTTCCCTCAACATGGTACATAATTTATCTGATCGCATACATCATCTCATAAGAGCAACGACTGTCTTCAAGTAAATCAAGAGCTGAAGTTCCCAAAAGAAAAATCTTGGGAACATATATTGGGAGATACCATTGTCCATGATGGAAGCTGTTTTTATATTCTCATTAATAAAAAACATCGTTATTTATTAATGAGAATATAATAATTAACGATGTTTTTTATTCATCCGAAGAACAACTTTGCTTTTCTCTAGCGGTAATATTAAAATCTTTCTTCAAACAATTGACTTCTTGGATAGCCATAGAGTACATGTCCGTAACATGATGATGATTATTCTATTAAAAGAGCGGTGGTAGGGTCTGGCTCAAGTTTACCAAGCCGGGACATGCATCGACTTGATCAGAGCTGAGCATCGCTTATATTAGATAGAGTATGTAGCCCGAATGGGCAGCGATAGGCTCTTTCATACCACTTTAAACTCTAGCCATGACGGAAGCTGCTCCATTGGGAGGCTGAAGTTAAGATATGAGGCTTGGGTGATGAATGGCAGAGGCTCAGGAGCCGTAGGGATAGCGCAGTACCAATCCAGGTGGCAGGGGACAATTAATAATGAAATATTTGGCATTGATTTCAAATAAAATTGAAATTCTCAACAGGATTTCTTAAAATTTAATTTGTGAATCAACATTGCTTTAAGAATTGCAACGACTTTTCCATTTTATCCGGTATGCCGCTATGTCACTCCATCTTCCGCTAAGCTTCAATGATGCAGTGTCTTGCCGTACACAGTCTAGCCTTGGTCCCCCTTTTCTCCGGGGATAGGAAGACTTGTTAATTATAACACATGATCAGCTTATCGGAGTCTGACCGTAGCTGTACCCTTGTATAGCTGCTATGAATACGCCATTCCCTGTCGTAGAATACGGCTTCAAATATTTACTTATACAAATAAATACTCTAGGATATCCAGTTGTCGCTCATCTTGCTTTATCAGAGCCCAACATTCAGGCCCATATGTTAGGACGGGCCTGATGGGGTCATGTAGAGCTTGACTTTAACCTTCCTAGATTATATTGAAGTCCAAAGTAGCTGCTTTTATAAATATTTAAAGTAATAAATCTCCATTTCAGAATCCGGACAATCTGCCTCTGGAGAAATTGAAGATTACCATCACGAGAAATGGCACCGAAAAGATCATTCCGGCTCTGGTAAGTAGCATTTCCACGCCCGATCCAATCTCAAAATATAAATAATTTCATACATACCATGTCGAATTCCATCCCATTAATTCAGTAGCTATATCAGTCTAGATTCAACCGAATCGACACGTACGAAAGATCATCGGATGCGTCGTGAGAACAGATCATCTGATCAATATTATGCTATCAATTATTTCATTTTTATATATATGCTTAGTTTAAATTTTAAATCTACCTGTTCAGGATCCGTTTTGGGTCGAAAAGCGAAAGTTGACTCTGTACACCAAGCCGTTCGAGAACTTGTTGGCAGGAGATGACATGTTTGCATGGAAGCAAAAAGCCGAGAGCTACCTGCATGAGCTATTTTGGATGCTCTCGTTGAACCATCACAAGTAAGTATAACGAGGCCGAATACGAACGGAGGCGATACTATACATGCATTAATATATAACGCTCTTAAAATTGTCCATGTATATTTTTAATGAATAATTAACGCTATAACGGCAGCGATGAATTGTATATTCGATATTGACCGACACTAAAATTAAATATAAAATCGTTATGCAGCGCTTATCTCAAAACGCTATAAATTTTTAAGCTCGTTTTATTAATTCAATATTTAACGTTAAAGGAATCTAGATTCGAAATATAATCGCATAGGTATGTAATAATATTATCGAAGCGATTAAAAATAATTATTTAATGAAACCATCGACGGTGTCACCGAGTTCGTCGCAAATAACGTCGTATTGATAACGTAAATCGTTTTTAGATTCTGGTCGAATATCGTCTATCAGCCGAAATGTGTCGAATCGCTCGTTTCGTTCTTGCAAGCGGCTAATCCTCCATTTTTCCGTCTGCAAAAAGACAAGATGGCAATGGAGCTGTACAACTGCGTGTACGAAAAGGTGTTCATTATCTTCACCCGTATGATCACAGAGGAGGAAGGAAAGGTATCGTACATTGTATTTATTAATACGCATCGATGGACATCTTTAAACGTATTATCGTACGCTTCAGGGGAAATGGATGGAAAAGGAATTCCTCGGCAGTTTGATTTACGACAAGTGCATCTTTACGATTCCGGTGCTGTTCGATCTGTGTCTCTTGTACGGCGGAAACAATAAGTACCGCATGACCGAAGTCATCAACAACGTCTTCACTCTGCAGCCAAAGTATTATGACGATCTCTCGATGATCATTCCCTTTCTGCAGAAGGTAACGCAACGCCTTACATCGTTGCAGTCGCATAATTCATCTCGTACGTAATTACAGGTATTGCTCACCGTCTCGTCGAAATTCGACATGTCCGTAACCGTGAACATTCCGGACAGCATTAAAATCCTAGACGGTTTCGGCGGTCTCCACCGCCAAAATTCTCTGCGTCTCAAGGACAATCGCCTCACTGTTGGAGCAGTCGACGATATGATCCTCTACTTATTAGACGCATCTATCACTATTAAGACTATATTAGATTTGCATTCACCGGCCCGTAAGTTATTCCGCGATAGAGACTTTCATGTCAGGTATGAATAATCCGTTCAATAATCATAATTATATACACATATCGATATTAAATGACGTTTCTATTGATAGTATCGTGGATTTCTATGAAAATATCATACCAAAAATGCATCAGAAGATTCATGAACACTCTCAGAATGCCGGTCTAATCGAGGAGATATACGAGCATCTCGATAAAATCCGCGGAGAGCTGATCAACATCTATCGCATGATCATCAACACCACGATCGAAGACATTCTGCTCGAAAAGTATGCGTATATTTGCAGTATGCTTCTCTACGTACTGATCTTAATAAACGATTCGTTTGCAGGGAGATCGAGAAGAACACCGAGAATTATTTGACCATAATCGGTAACGCTATGAACGACAGGGCTTTCTTCAGGGATTACAACATGGCCTATCCGATCAAGGGGGATCTCGATCTATTAATCCAAACGAGCAGCAACATGTACGTCTTTATATTTAATTTAAATACAGCGAAATCACATTTTTACATTTTTGAAGGAACTGATAAAAAAAAATGCGGAAAAACATGAAATCCGGGCACGTAAAATCGGGGTTTCACCGTATATATCTTTATTATTTGAATGACTCCTGACCGGAAACAAGTCCATGCCACCTGGAGAGCATTCCGCCATCTGTCCTGATCCGCCTCAACCCTGTCTGTCCATCGTAGTTTCGGCTTCTTAACAGTATGGACCAGCTTATCCCTGCCCATTCGGGCTACATGACTTGGATCACATATTTCTCTATCCGGGGCTAGCCTCGTCCGTAGATCTGTATTAAGGCTTTTCTGTCGAACCGATCAAGACGGTGGATGACTCGGCTTGCCAGAGACATAGGTTACTACCACAGGGCGAATGGTTTAACGGTTAAATATCCTCGGTGATTGTGGTGTCCGGGTACTCGAATAACTCCACATCTGCCCAATCCGAAGTCATAATATATTTTATCTTGGACTGATTTATCTCTTTGAAAGCTCTGAGCGACTCGACAATGTCAACAGTACAGATATCCCTTCAAGGATCGGCGCACAGGTACAGATGTGTGGTTCTCATCTCAGCCTCCAAGGCTAAATTAAGTAATATTGGAGATATCCCATTGTCTCATTCCCTTGGAATGAAGTTCCCGGAGAACGGCTGTGATAAAGCCCCGATCGTTCTTATCCTGCTCACCGAAACACATCCTTCTAAGATTGATGGGTTTTTTGGGATTTTTTTTTATGTATTAATGTTTTTTAGGGACGAGGCGAAACGCGATAAGATTCTGCAAGCTTTGCTGAACGACGGCATCGATTTGCCGGCGCTGACGAAACAAATGAGAGCGGAGGAGGCGTCCGGTTCGACCGGAATCGACCCCGAACTCGAGGCTTCCTTGTCCCCGGAGCAAAATCAACGTCTGAGGGAAATAAAAGATATATTTCCCGAGCTGGGCAATGGATTCGTGCTGCAGTGTTTGATAACATACGACAACGACGTGGCAGCCGTGATACATAACATTCTCGAGGGGACACTGCACGAGTCGCTGCTCCATCTGGATCCTCATCTACCGATAATACCCACTAGATGGGCGAGCCCCACAAAGTCTACAAAGGCCTCGAAGAATAAACGCAGCATCAACATGATGGACGAGGATTACGACGACTACAGGTATGAACGATATTGTATAATCGAACGTGACGAAATATTGATTGGTTGTCGGTCTTAGCATGCTGTCGGAAGAAGACGAGGAGTCCGAAGATCCGCTCGAGGAACTGTACGATCAGGCCGTTAAAGATGCATTGGCCGAGAGCGACGACGCCAAGGCTCTGCCTATTATCGACGAGCTAGCCGGATCCAGCTACCTGGTTCGTTTGATACGCATCGATCTAAATCGTAAAATATCGCAATATAACGCCGATTTTATTTTATAGGACATTGAAAACCCATTAGCTCTCATTGAGGATCACCCAAAGAAGTTTTTCCTCAAGCCGGAAATGCTGCGGGAGATGTACGAGCCGAAATGCGATATGAAATTCGATCATCGCGGAACAGAACCCTTGTTCCTAGAGCCAAAGGGCTCCAAGATTACTAAGGAGCAAAAATACAAAGCACAACGGTAATTAATATTCTTTTATTTCGATCAATCTCTATTTGCGTTTGTGATTTAATTAAAAATATTTTTCAGAGATGTCAAGGATCTTGTCATTCAGGACAAGGGCAAGACAAAGGATAAGGGAAAGGGAAAGGGTAAGGGAAAGGACAAGCAAGCTAAGGGCGGACAAACTTCCAAGATGGGCGCCAGGTGCCGAAACAACAACGAGGACGTCTCCATGTAAACTCGTATATGACTGTCTCGGATATACACATATACTCCGGTCCATATATATTCAGAAAAGAATTAAAAACAAAAATATGTGTGTAATATTATCCTATAATTTACTAATAGATTTAAAAGATGTGCTAAAAATTAACAACGACAACGACGTAGCCGCGTAACGGTAATAAAATTACATGCGGGGGAAATGAAAATGTGAGCTCGGAAAGCCGGAGCCATCTTCTCGTCGTATAATAAAAATACAATGTCATAAAAAAATATTTATTTGATGGTGTTTTACAAATATTTAGAAATAGTAACGAATATACATTCAGTATTATTTTAGCGATAGATACGTGTTGATTGATCGATGGGTGTTATAGTTTTCGTCACAGTTAGGCCGAACCGTTCTCGTACCATTCCTAATTTTGATTATGCTTGTAGTATAACATATACTGTATTTAGTTGTATAATTGAATTGTGTAACTTCACCGGGGCGATACGCCCCATTTTAAATGAATCTTTTTGTTAGTCGTAATCAATAATAAAAACAATATAAGTGTCAAACGTGTCGTTTTATTTCGATCCTCAGTCCAAAATCCTTAATTTTTTTAAGAGTAAGTATAAAAATACTGCATCGTACGATTGTAAAGTTATTTTATTAATGATACTTGGATGCGATATATATCAGTACACGTTTTAAACGATTAATAATAAATTGTATGCATATAAATAAAATGGTAACAACGAAATAAATATATTAATATTATATTAAATGCGCTAAATATCGCATCGATCGCGGTTATCGAATATTTTTGAGGTTATGAATGCTTGTGACGTGAAATTTACGATACAGATTAATTAAATATCGTAGTATTGAGTAGGTTAGGTTATTTATTGGATCACATATTTCTCTATCCGGGACTAGCCTCGTCCGTAAATCTGTATTAAGACTTTTCTCTCGAACCAATCAAGACGATGGATGTCCCAGCTTACCACAGAGCGAATGATTTAACGTTTTAACTTACAGACATCTATCGAGGTCCCCTCTCAAGTTATTGAAAGTGACAATATTCTATATATAGTCGTAGCTAGCATATAGATAATCTTCCGGTGCCTGTGTGCGCCACACAATCTGGCCATATGGACGGTGCGCCCCTAGCTGTCAAAGCAGATCCCAAATTTGCAGTACGGGAACTAGCATAGATCCTCGATATGCCTTCTACATCAGCTCATAGGCATTTAAAATAAACGAGAAAGGTATCAATCATTATATCATATTCTCCAAACATTCCCCCAAGCGACTATCGTCTTTTCAGATCCTTGCAACATTTTTTAAGAGGAAAATTCATATTTGAAATAAAAATGGATATTAAAAACGACCTTGATTTATTTATTGCATCAAAAAGATGCATCGGAAAGAAGAAACGGGGTTATAAAATAAAACGGGATTTAACGCAGATAGCTGGAAATTTGATCTAGAAACGTCTGCCAAGAATACCATGGACCGCTAAACGAACAAACATCTCTGTTCTAAAAGAAATGGGGAACGACAAAGATGATCGATTTTCTACCACATGCTTCAAAAGGATTCTTCAATACTTTGGATATCTCTCCAAAGAAAACGATGGAGAAGCACGTCGTGCTTGGAAAAATACAAGGACGCAAGAAGTTTGGTCAAAAGAGTTTGACCTGATGGATGTGGCATAGGACAGTTGACTGGCAAGACTTATGGATACAGAAGAGATAAATAAATGAAAGCGTTTAAGATGTAGTGCTATCGGAGTATGTTGAACTTCGTCAACTTCTTCACAAGGAGCAGAAGCTTTTGGACACATCATTCGTGGATCAAAGTATCACATTCTGCAGACCATCATGGAGGTAATATAAATAATGGCTGGGAAGAGAGAAGCTGTCCAGCTCCAGGGGAAATTTTCCAGCTCTATAGATGATAACTAGAGAAGAGACAAATATCAGTAGATCGACTATGTTCAAAGCATTTGAAGAAGAAATGTAAGTGAAGATAAAAATGGAAGGTATGCTTGAAGCAATACACACACGTGCAAAACAGACTTCCTTAAACGGATGCTGCTAGATGATGAATGGTTTTAAAGAAAAGTTCCAAATTTAGTGTCGACGAGTTAGAAGATCTTTCTAATTTTCCATCAATCAAAGAAATGATTAATGGAGATTGGCATCTCTAATTCCAAGTGTATTTGAATAAACTGTGGATCATTTGGAAATATTATCAGTCATTTGATGGGTATTTCAAAGGAGAACTGAAAACTGCGGAAACAATAAACTAATATTCTACAGATCTTAGAGTTTATTGTTGCCGAGACTGATTTTAATATGAATCACAATGATTCAGCTCTGTAAAATTATTAATTGACATATGGCCGTACGACATAGGAGTGGCATGAGGACGATGAGCTTGAAACGTTTAATATAAAATGGTTAATTTAATTAAAAACATTGTCTACTTCATAAACAAACAATTTATTATAATTTTAAACCGCAAAACATGCTAATATAATGAAAATATACTAGGTTGTTCGGAAAGAAATCCATTATCTTTTTGAGTGTTTTATTATACTGTTAGCTTTTTCTTCATTATGCAAATCCTATTTTATAATTAAGCGTGAAATGGAGAACATCCTAACATCCATGTCTAAATTTTGGGCTTGACAAAACTAGATATTGAGCGAGAACTAGATATAGAGCGACAACAGGATATGCTGGAGAGGAGGATTCTGTCAAGGATGTGGGACAGTCAGCTGCCGAAAGGGCTCATGGTTAACAAGCCTTCCTGTTTCTAGAGGAAAGGAAGACTAAGACTGAGGTGGTTGGACTGTGTACAGAGGGACACTGCA